>PVIC010004452.1:0-62549 GCA_004025085.1 Thryonomys swinderianus
CCAGCCCTGTCTCCACTCTCCACACTGCTGCCCGGTCTCTCCTTTTCCAGGTCACCCATGTCGTGCACTCTAAAGGCAAACTGGATGGGTTCATTGGCCTCCCCACGTGCCTGTTTGACCAGGATGTGTCCCAGGCGAGGGGCCTGGCAGCCCAGCGCTGCACACGCCTCCCGAGCTGAGTGGTGCAGGGCCCATGGAAACGCACGGTGCATGGTCTGCCGCGGAGAGGTCCCCCCGGGAGTCAGAGCCTCCTGTGCCTTCCCTGATGCTCTGGTGAGGGGTCGCTCTGTGCTCAGGAGCCAGAAGGGAGCTGCAAGCACCCCAGAAACAAGCAGGGTGCAAAGATGTAACCTCCTTTCATCATAGCACCCCCCCACACACACACACACAGTGGGACTTCGGGAGCCAAGTGGCCTCTGTAAGGAGTCAGCAATCCATGTGCGACATTCTTTTGCATCAGATTCTTTTTGAAAGTGATTCTTTGCTTCCCTTCAAGGCGCCTGGCGTGAGTGATGGTGTCGGTCAGTGTTATTGTGGTGTCTTTCGTGTGGACAAAGGACGTTAGAGGATGTCAGAGCCCGGCAGCTCCTGAGCAGCTGCTGAGAGACTGGGGCTGAGTCCAAGGCACAGCCCTCCAGTGCGGCCCAAGGGAGGAGGCACCTTACTGAAGTCCTTCCCAGGCCGCTGCTCCTTGCCCGGGAGTGGGAAGGGCAGGGGCCGGGGTTCCGTGCTTTGCTGTGCTGGTGGCCGCTTCGAAATCAGCTTTTGGACTGAGACGAAACGTCTGTGGACTAGACTTCCCCACCCTGCGTGGGAGGTGAGAGGGGCTGGAGCGGGCGGGCAGGAAGTGTGCGGGATGGGCCGCCGGGACAGCTGTGGAGGAACAGAGCACATTTCTCTGGACGCGCGTCTGCCGAGTCTAAATGTTCACGGACAGCGGGGTGGGGGTGGGCTTGGGTCCCAAATGGGGAAGAGGATGGGAAAGGAAAGTGTGAAGACAGAGGCTGGGGTTGCTGGTAGGAGTTTATCAGACAGAAACAAGGAATGTCTCCAAGCTCTAAGGCAAGAGGAGAGACCAAAGGCAAAGCAGAAGTTTGTTGAGTGAATAAATGATTTCATAGCATAATCATAATCAGGTTTCCTAATTCATTCCCTAATTTTCTCTAACTGGCTTCACATATTGCTGGGAAAGCTTATCCCAAGTAGATACCTGGGAAAGACCCTTGGGAGATAGAAGCAGAATCAGACTGTTCATGAGAATTTGCCTATAGGCAGGGGTAGGGGTAAGTGAGGTGAGTGTTTTGCTTTTTCTAGGGGATGGAACAGAGAGGAGACACTGGCTTGGTGTCCTGGCCATTTGTGTGGCCTCCTTGGGACAGGTACTCTTCCCTCTGGGCAGAGCTGTCGCCTGTCCAGTGCGGAGCCACAGAGGCAGGGGTGTGGGTCCCACAGACCTTGGCAAGTTCAGAGCCACTGGACCCTCCACGCACTGCTGGCATCACCCCTCTCCCAGCGTAAGGAGAGGAGGTGAGACCCCGAGGTGATGCTCAACGCTTCACCCTGGAGGAGCCATTTCTTCTCTCTCGGCCTCAGTGTTCTCATCTGGAGAGTGGGAGGGCTGGGCCAGGTGACCTCAGAGACCCCTTCCGGCTCCTACAGCTCAGGAGTATGGTAGGCTGGTGAGTGTGGGCGTGGGCCCTGGCGGGAATCACTGAATCCTGAGCACCTGGGCTGGGGCCATTCCCTCCTCTGGGGTGGAGAGAGGGAAGAGAGCCCAGGAGCCCCTCCCTTCTCTCTGGCTGCGGCCCCCACATGCTGTGGCTGTGACTCTTCCCCTCCGCACATGTTTCTCAAGCTCTTGCCCCTGGTTTTCTGTCGTCTGCTGGGTGCAGCAGAAGCAGCGGGAGGTGTGAGGGATGAACTGAAGCCCTCAGGGCTCGGGGCCAAAATGGGACACGCACCATCTTCTTTAACAGCAGCTCCATCCTGGTCCTCTTCCCCCTCCTCTTCACTCACTATCAATATCATTAAACGCTGATTGTTCTTTATTCGGCCCATGCAGCGGGATGAGCATGTCAGCAAGAATCTGAGTCCACCCCAGCCAGCTCTCGGTGGAAGCTGGTGGTGCTGATGTCTGCACAGAGGTTAGATGTGACCTTGGTAGGAAACAGAGTGGGGGTGTAGAGGTCCTGTACATGTCTGTGTGCTCCCACCCAGAACCCTGGGCCCCTCACCGACTTCCTCAACTTTGCAGCACCGATGGTGCCTCAACCAGGAGGCAGCCAAAGTAATGGACTGTGATAAACTCGGCAGGGAGAGTGGGCCTGGGACTGCCCAGGGTGCTGCTGAGCTGCCAGCAGCTGAGAAACATTTCACTCGTTGTCTGGGGCATCTTCTGGGCTAACCCCTAGAGCCCCAGTTGCAGGGCTGGCGAGGGATTGTTTGGGAGGCAGGTGGCCGGCCTCCTGCAGGAGGTGAGCTGCTGGCGCCTCCTTCTGGCCCTGCAGGGCCGGAGCAGGCCGAGAAGGACTGGTGTTGGAACCTTAGCCCTTGGGCTCTGGGAATGTGACCCTCCCTGCCCAGCATCCGGAGAGCCCAGCTCACGGAGAGCCAATGGAAAAGAGGAAGAGAGTGAGGGAGCGAGGGAGGCTGTTATGTAACTGGTTTAACAACTCGTCAAAATCGGTGACTAATTCAGACAGTCTTGGCCAGATTGGCTCTGCAGCTTAGCTGTGAGCGGCACGGAGGCCTTGGCTGGTCTGTGGCTGGTTCTCACACCCTCTGCTGGATGGATCTCTCAGCCTCCTTGCTGGCTTAGCTGCCCCAACTCAGCTGTTCTTCCGTGGCCACCGGGACTGGGTTGATCAGACAGGTCTTTTCTACGGGAGACCAACCCCTACCTTTGAGGTGCAAAAAGTGAGGAGAGAGGGTTTGTGTGTGTTTCTTCAAGACCTGGGGACTCTCTGAGGCCTGGCATTGGCAAGAGGAGAGCAAGGGAATCGCCACTGCTCAAGAGGAACGGTCTCCCGGAAGTATGTGGTGCCGGAAGTCTCTGATCTTGGACCCCGGGGCTCCCTGGGCAATGGTGGAAAGCCCTGTGGCCAATGTCTTGGTTCCTAGTTTTCAGGTTTGGAAGGCAGTTCATGGACCACTCAGCCCTTCCATCGGGCAGAAGGCTGTCCCCGGGGAGAAGGCTGCACAGTAAGGGTTTGTTAGTGTCCTGATAAGAGGATAGGGCTGTGACAGTGACCATAGTGAGTGTCCATGGTGTGACAGGGATCGTTCTTAACTCATCAACCTTTGTGGCTGGAATTACTCCATTTTCTCGATGAGGAAGCAGAGGCTGAAAGCACTTGTGTGGTTTGCCAAAGCCAGTCAGTGGCTGAGGTAGAATTTGAACTCGCAGCTCAGAGACTCAGAAGCCCAAGCTGGCTGTGACACAAGACTCCTCACGGTGTTCCTGGCCCTGGCTCTGAGGGGCCCTCAGACACTCACACATGTCAGCAACTCATGGCAACCACCCAGCCGGCCCCAGAAGATAATGCAGCCTTGTGAGTCGTCTGCTACTTCCTTCTGCCGAGCAGCTCACAGACATGACCTCATTCACTCTCCCAGAACCCATGCTAGGGCTGTGGGGGGTGGGGTATCCCTAACTTGACTCCCAGAGAGGAAAGAGAGGCACGGAGAAGCATGGGGGCCACCACTGGTCACACAGTCAGCTGGCGGGAGGGCTACGACCAGAATCAGGCTTCTTTGTCTTCTAGGCCAGTTACGGAGCTTGAGGGTGCGAGCCAGGATCACTCCTCAGATCCAGCAGATTGGGGTGCTCCTTTCAGGGGTGACTCAGTGGCTGAAACAGCTCCAAGAAGCATTGGACATGTGTTGAAAAAAGGAAGTATGAGACGTTCAGAAACTCAGTCCATACGAGAAGAGAGGGTGTGGTGGGGCCAGGGATCAGCCCCTCACCACTGCGGTTCCCTCCGCCTGACCACCTGGACTTCCCAGGCTTCTTGGCTTCTCTGTGTCCCATCTCTCCTTGCCAGAGGCCTTGGGGGTCAGAGGCAGCCTGGTGTGATGGAAAGAACCAGAGAAGATACCCACTAAACACTTCTAGATTAGTCATTTTACCCCTCAGCTTTTCCATCTTTCGTTCAAAACTCAAGGAGGCCTGGCATTTGCAAGAGGAGAAGACAGGCGTGTGAAAGACTTCGTCATCAGACGATGATGAGTTCACTGGTGTCCTTTAGCCCTGTCTTCTCTGTCCTAGACATGCTTTTCAATGTGGTTTTGAACTAAATGGGTTAGAAGGGGCAGAATGATGGCCCTGGTCGTTATGTCCATCTTCCCTTCTCCTTGTCTCCCTCTGTCTGCTAGTCCAAGTTCCCTGTGCCGTCCCTGTGTTGGCAGATTTTCTGGACAGGCCCGGTAGATGCTTGGGCCTCAGTGGGCCACATCTGGTGTTAGTCCCATGTCCTTTGCATGTTTCTCTTCTTACAGCCCCTTTTACAAAGGGGTTAGCTCACAAGCCCAACAGACACGGGCTTCTTTGGGGTTCACACTGCAGGTGTGGGGACGATAGGCCACCTAGGGTAAAGGTGGATGAGAGGTTGGACTCAGGAAAGACCTAGAACCCCAGTTTTGCTTAACTGTATGCTTTGGATCCCTCATTATCCTCCTCAGACTTAACTGCCTGCTTTATGATGGTAAATGTGGATCAGAGTCAGGGCTTTGTATTAGTAATAAAAGGGACCCCAGCACTGTCTGAGGATGAGGGGCTGGTCCGGGTCCGTGTGCCCCTGTATGCATATCTTCCTGCCCAGCCTGGGTCAGGCCCTTGTCCCATAGCTAAGGACCAGCCAGAGATGTCTGCTTGCTCTCCATGACACTTCACACTTCCCCCAAGTCTCGCTCTGCCATGAGGTCAGGTTTGGGTCAGCTGGCCAGGCCCAGGGTGCATTGAGATCTTGACTCTTCCTTTCAAGAACTATGAGGAGAAGTGATGCTTCCCTGGCTGCCAGAAGACCCCAGTGTCACTCAGCCTGTTTCAACTCACAGCTCATTCTGAAGGGCTCTGCTGGGACCAGCCTCCCAGGCTGTTACCTATCAGCATGACTCACTGCCCAAGGGCAGTGTCTGAACAGCTGCCGAACACCCTGCTCATCTGTGTACCCCCTTTCCCTGCTGTGTGCCGTTCCTCTATCAAGAAAGCCCTTCCACCTTTTCTTTACCTGTAGCATACTGCTTAGTCCTTTAGAACACAGCTCAGACGTCACCCCCTCTGGGGAGCTTTCCAAGACATTCTGAGCACAGCTAATACCTCCCTCTTCTACTTTCAGGAACTCTTTTCCACCTGCCTGCCTGCCTGTCTGTCTCTCTGGTGTGGGAGTTGAACCCAGGACTTTGCACACCCTCGGTAAGCCCTCTACTCCTGAGCTACACCCCGGTTTTACCTTGAGACACTTTGGTTGCCCTCATTGTTGTACTAGTAAGGGGTAAACATTAATTGAACACTGAGCTTTGATTGTACCCTAAGCTTTGTGTTAGGCATTCTGATGCATTATCTCATTTAATATTTACCAATCTGTGAAGAGATGTTCTTATCTCTGTTACAGATAAGGAAACTGAGGCTTAGGGCAGCTAAATAACTGGCCCAGGTTTCTGAGCTGTTAAGTGATCGGGCTGAAATCTTAATCCAGACCACTTGACTCCAGCGCCCTTCCTCCTCATCATGAAATTATATTGCTTCCCCTACATTACTTACAATTGCCCTGAATCACAATTATAACTTTATGGGCCTGTAAACGTCTCATGAGTGAGATCATGACTCATGTATCTTTGGTGCCCTAAAATATAGAGCACAGTAAAATGCACACAGTAGGTGCTTAACAGATGCTTACGGTGTGAGTGTAGAAAGAGGCTGTGGAAGCCGAGGTCCCTGAGGAAGGTGGGGTGTCTGAGGATGGATGTGGGGGCAGCCAGATAGAGAGAGCAGGTTGGGGGCACCGAAGCCTTGTTGGGGGAGAGAGTTCTTGCAAGGCTCAGCCATATGGTTTTGGAATCGGCGGCCCAGCAGGACCGTGGCCCGACCTCCTACTTAGGAAGTATCCCCAGGACTCTAGGAAGTGCACACCACATTCTCAGTCCAGAACAAAGGAGTGCCCTTTCAAGTCCCAAGAGGATTCATGTAGGAAAAGCCAGTGCCCTGACCTTATAGGATGGACTTTGGCAAAGGCTCCCCTTCAGGGCAGGGCCTGTACCGCGTGACTGAACACGACTCTGACTCTCACAGGCCTTTGTCCCCTCTAATGCTGTGCAGACTTAAAGGTGAATGGAGAGATGGCAACCTGATCTTTGATCTTCCCTTATCCTCTCTGCATGCAGGAGGTGGGGTCCAGCCTGGCCTGGAAGCCAGAGGAATTGTGAGATCAACCTTCTTGGACCTGAGAAGAGAAAGTTGTCATTCCTTGTAGGTGGGCCTGACCCAGGGAACTGTGGGTGGGGTGTGGAGAACACAGTTAGTATTATTCGCAGCCCCCCCCCACCCAGGGCCAGTGGTACCCCCATAAGCCAACCGGAAAGCACCTTGCTGTCCCGGAAGAGGCCCCCAACTTGTGTGGCTGCAGACATGGCGGGGTGAGGCTGCAGGGAGGAGGGAGGCAGAGAGTGAGAAGACCCCCCTTCGAGCCGCATTCATACAAAATGCATTTCCCAACGTATCCCTCTGGCCTGTCGAGGCCCTTCTGCTCACTGCTCTGTTTATACATGATAGACAACTAATTAACAGCCGAACCTCTTGAAAGGTCTTTTCAGAGGTAATGTTCTGACAGATTATGTCAGCAAGGAGCACTGATTTGTCTAAGCATGGATCACATTGTTTCAGACTGAATGAGGTGAATATTAAACTGCTTTAAATGTACTCTTCATAAAGTACTAATTACACACTCCCAAGGGAGAACAGCCAAGGAATACTAAACAGCAGAGAAGTCAACAGAGGGTTCTTTTTATAGTATGTTGCTGGGCTCTGTGTTTTTCTGTCTCCTTCTTTCTCGCTCTCTCTTTTTTTTACAGTAAAATCACAGCACGCTAAAGAATACACATTTATAGCACAATGCTTCTCATCTAATTATATGGCAATCATTAGTTTTAAGCTGGATGCATTATATTTTCTTTGATATATTATGCCTAAGGCATAACTCTGCATTTATTGCTGCTACTGGCAGATTTTAGTCCCCCACCCCCCTTCTCCAAACCCCAAGTCTTCTCTACCCCCAACCCGTTAACAAATTACTTAACCCCACTGTTAGTTTTATTGTCTCGAAGAAAAAGAATACAATTCAAATTGGCAAAAATGGGGGAAACAACACACCCTTTTTTAATTTAAAGAAGACAAAAACGGGGAAATCTTGTATGTTCCAGAGAGCTGTGCAGTGTTTTATTAACGAGGTGTTGTCCTGAATACGCAGTCTCTACTTCCCACCCCAGCAAAATTCCTTTGCAGCAAATCCTAGCAGATCACACTGAATTCCCACTTGATTAAGCTTCATTGTCCCTCAGGGAGAAGAGATATTTATATGTATATAAATACATATATATTTATAAAGCAACACAAGGGTGGAAAGCCAAGTGGCGGGGGCCTTTCTGCAAAATGCCTATCTGCAGATGTTGCCAGAATTCCACTCTGTTAGTTTTTCTGGGTCTTTGTGACATTCACCCTTATCCTTGGCAGAGGAAGAGTAAGGTCAGTGTCGAGGTGGCCTAGATTATTAGATTTTCATCCTAAAGGAGGAAATGGCTTAGTTCCATGGAAGTAGATAGCCTGGTATTGGCCCACCTGGTTTCTTGCTGGACATTTCTCTAGTGACCATGCCTCCATCGATGAAAAAGATGGTGGCCGCCAGAGAGGTTGAATTTCTTGTGTAAAGGGAACTGAGCAGGGTACCTCTCCCCTACAGTCTTCCTTTTCCCCCCTGCAGCAAAACTAAGAACTGTGGAATGCTGGAATTAAAGGGAGTAGAGATTCCTTTGCTCTTTTACAGCCAAGGGACTTTGGCCAAGAGAGACTGTACATTGCGTAATGTCACACAGCGTAATGTCACACAGCTGCCTGCAGTCAGGCTGAACCTCAGGCTCCTGACTCCCAGCTAGTGCCCGCTTCAAACAAAATAGCCCCAAGTAGCTCTTCCCTCAGAGGAATGACCAAGGGCAGAGGAACAAAGTGAGAGAGTAATCCATTTGTTTGCTGCTGAGTCCCCACGACAAGGTCCATAACAAAAGAACATGTCCTTGCTTGGATCTGGGCCCCACTTGTGTCCACTCATGGCTGAGCTCCCACAGTGGTACAAGCATTTAGGAGCAGTGAACATTGGAGCTGCTGCTTGAAATCCCCTGTCAACACCTGCTGCTACCTGACCTTGGGTTAGTGACTTCATGTGTTGTTGCTTCTGCTTCCCCCTCAGCTGAGGAAAGGAGATACAGTGAGTGCCTGCCTCCCAGGATTAGCTACCACCGTTGCCAGAAAGCCTGTCCCCTCCCTTGAACTCTACCCCTGTGAAACAATTACCAGAAAAGAACTGTCTTTCTCTAACAAGTACTGTGGTTACCAGGCTATAATTCTGCCTAGTGCCCCACAGATTAAGATGGGCTTTTCTTCTACCTGAGGGCTTTCGTTTATTTCATTCATTTGCTACCAGCTTTCACCAGGTGACTTCTGCCTGCCAGGGTCACCTCTCCCTGCTCCGTAGCAAAGGAACTGACCACTTGTCTTCAGAGCTTCTTCCCCAAGAGAAAAAGAGAAAAAATGGCAGCAACCTGAGCTTCCATTAAGCAGCTATGTAGTACTCATGACTTGGCAGGTGGGGTTCATCTGAATCACACACAAACACACACATGCGCACACACATATGCACACATGCACTCTTGCACTTGGTCATCCAGTCAGGTGGCCTTTGTTCATGTCTACTTCTCTGGGATTCACTCTTCTCTTCCTCCTTCTGCTGGGCCGTGTCCTCAGACCCAGATGTTCCCTGCTGACCTGTTGCCGGGTAGACTACAGGTTCTGTGAACTCTCCAGAAGCTCTGAGTCAGCTGACAGTCCCACCGATCACCATGGAAGTCAGCCTGACCTGAGCACTGGCCAGCTTCCCGGGAATGTGGTCAGTGTGGCTTCTGGGGACCTGAGCGTCAAAGGGACCCATATCTGAGACTTGAAGCTCTGTGGTTGTCTTCAAGCTCCCAGTAGCTTTCTCTCTGAATCTGTTTTGCGAGTGAGAGGTGATGGAACAGTGGCACACTCTCTGGGGATTTGGAGCCTGTGGCTGCTGCTCCCCTCTCAGTGGAAGCCTGAGCATAGGTGCAGAGTACCTGTGGTGCAGGCACTAAATATCTTACTGTGTCTTGCAGTAGGACAAACTGACTGCCACTGTCCCTAGCTGTGCCTCTTGCCCAACCCCAAACCAGGAACCAAACATCTCTCGGCATGGAGGCTGAATCCCTGCCGATGCTCCTGGCAATGAGGGGGGATCCACTTTCCCTGCCCTGGGCAGACCCTTTCCTTGTTACACCAAGCCCTCCTGAGCACATAGCTGGACCTGCAGGGACTTAGCTGAGTGCCTTCTCCTCACTGCTTTCCCTTGGAGCAGTCACATAATTCTCAGTCCTTTCCTAAGTGCAGCCCTGCATAATCCCATGCCTGGCCTCTGCTCCCTCCCATCCTGCCGTGGCCACTACTGCCTAAGCGAGTGTCACAGGAAACAAATGTGACCTGGGCACTGTCCCACGGAGGCCTCGCCCATGGATTCTCTCCCATAAAGTGTGATTCGGTGTGTCTCCTTTTCTAGATCCTGAGGACAGTCTTAGTTTGGGATCTCAGCCTAACACAGTGCCTGACACACAGTGGTTCCCTGGTGTGAGTTTCGTGAATTGTGCAGTCCTGAGCCCTCGTATCTAGGACTCTAACTAAGGAGGAAACACATCACGGTGCAGTCATGGACAGTGTGGGTTGTGTCCTGAAGGGGGAGCTCCTGCCTCACAGCAGGTCCAGGCAGGCAGCCCCTTGGCCTGTGTGGATGGCCATCAAACACATCCTCCTCCCTGTCGAGCCCTTGTATCCTTCTTCTACCTCACACCACATCTCTAGCCAAACCTGTGCTATGAGGCCACATGGTGACAAGGACGTGGTTGGCTCCAGGATTGGCCACAACTGGCCACACACGTCCACGCCACCATTTGCAGTGCGGCCCACGCAGAGGTAGTGAGCACCTAGATGACACCATGCATGATGAAGAAGCTGGTGGCCACACAGGTGAGGCCCCTGCACTCATGGAGGGTGCAGCCTGGCAGTGATTTGCCTAACTCTTCTCGTATACAGGAGGGGCTCAGAGTACACATTCTACAGTTACTATACAGATCAAAATGTTGCACTGAAATGTTTGATCCCCAAACCACTTCTTCTTTAAGTCTCAGGTGTCTGGTATTTTGTCCCAGCAACAAGAACATGCCTGCCCATGAAAGTGGCGTCCAGACCCTGTTCTTCTCCTCCCTAACACTTGCTCCGGGCCCCAGGATGTCACTTTCTTCCTCATCGTGGCTTCTCCATTCTCACTCACAGATGCTCAGGACTTTCTGTCCCTCTGCCCCTTGTGAGTCACAACGCGATCTTCGAAGGAGATTAAACTGGGTGCAAAGGGTCACCTCTGCCACCTGATAGTTGCGTGGCTGTAGGCTGGTTCTGTAACCTCCCTGTGCCTCAGTTTCTTCATGTGCAAAGCGGGGACAACAACACCATGCTCCTCAGTTGTGGTGGGGATGGAGAGAGGGCCACACAAGTGCAGGGGTGCGGCGTGTTTCAGTTCCTCTGTAGGTCGCCCGAAGGTGTGCCATGGCCCCAGTGGACTGTCTCCCCTTGGGAGTGCTCGCGACTAAAGAGAGGCTGCTTTTTGCAGTGCCATAAAATGATTGGGGCGAGACTTTAGTGGAGGCAATGGAGTGGAGGAAAGAGGTATTTCGGGGGCAGGAAATGGCCTTCCTTTACTTCTGAAATCACACCCCTGAGACTAGCAGTTTTCAGCTTCAAAGCTGTGACACGCTGGTGTGGGACCAGCAGTTGTGAGATGTATCATAGACAAATGTTACTAATAATAAAGCGCCGCAGTTTTCGAATAATCCCCCCTACTTTTTCTTTTGTAAATTAGAGGGAATTCAAGGTGATCCCTGTGATGCTGTCAGACCTGCCTTCATCCCTGTGTGGTTTCTTCGGGGCAGAAGAGGCAGGAGCCCAGAGCTGAGCACCATGGTGTGGCTGTGCCTGGCCCCGAGGTCATGGATGGCCAAGTGGGAGTCACAGTGGACAGCCCCTGACTGAGACACCGACGCAGAACCTTTGGGAAACCATAGCACAGTAGGCACGAGACACGGTGGAGAAGGAAAGGAAGTGCTGCTTCTCACAGCCATTCAACTGACTCAGGTCTCCACCTTCCACCTGATGCCATTTACACGGTGTCTGAGCACATGCCCAGTCACATAGGCAGTCCAAAAAACGTGATGACAGCAGTCCAAATAGTGTCCCCATTGTTGGGGTGGGTGGAGGTGAGAAAGAGGCATGTGGGGTACTGAAAATCCCCTATAGTTTGATCTTGCTGGGGACCATATGGGTAAAAAGCTGTATGGGCATTCATTTGAGATCTCTATCTTTGGCATATGCATTTGTAACTTCATAAAACATTTGACAGCCACTGTAGAATCCCAGTCCTATACTGGCAAGGAGTTTTCTGACGGTATCAGATGCTTTAGGGCCTTGGGCAGTGGAGTGATGCGTTAGTACAGGAGCCCTGGGGTTCCTAGCAGGTTTGGTCTCCCCCACGGGGAGAGGGAGCAAGAGGGAGTCACAGTGGACAGCCCCTGACTGAGACACCGACGCAGAGCCTTGCTATACAAGAGCCTTGTCCACGGCTCTTGCTCAGGGCCTCAGTGGCTCCTCTGTGGTGCCCCCTGGGCAATGACTGATTTGAGGGGCCTGAAGTTTCCACCTTATTAGCACCAGCTCTTGCATAGATGGGTCTCCTACCAGGTAGCTTCTGTTTCCTGGGTACACAGCTCCACAAAGCCATGAGAACATGCATACTACAGGGGTATTCCTGCTCGGGAAGTATTCCTTCCTAGCCCGGAGTTTGGGGTATTCAAAGGAGGCCCTTGCAGCAGAGGGAGTCTAAAGAGCTAGACAGAAATCCCTCAGCCCAGTCACAGAGGTCCCAGCGTGCTTAAGTGACTGCTCCTGGGCCACCCATGTGGAGTCATTTCGTTCTTTGTGTGTTACTTTTCACTCACCCCTTTGGTTGCCAAGGAGATAGTGATACAGCCCTGGTGGGGCCTTGGCCCAGTCAATACAGTCTTCTGAGGCAAGGTTCAGGGAAGCATCTGTCTCTGTGGCTGTCCCATATCCCAGACCTCTGCAGACCACAATGGAAGCAGGAGCTGGGCAGAGGGTACCTGGGCACTGCACAGTTGGGGAGAGGGCACTGGCTGGAAACTAGTATCCACGCAGTTCCTTCTCTATGGGAGAGGGGCAACTTGTGTCTCTCAGGGCTGGACTTTTAGTGATACTGGGGCTCTTGGGACCTTCCTGAGCCTCATCCTGCCAGTCTCTGTCCCTCTTCACTTTCATGCCCTCTGCTGGCTCCCTGGTTGCACACGAAGCCATCCTCACCTCCTGCCTGTGCCTCTTCACACCAACTATGCAACTCAAGTGCCCAAACTGGGAGCTGGTCTGGTTCTTGGGGGGCGCTATGGTTCCTCATCAGCAGTTAAGCCTTGGGATATGGACATTCTGAGTTCTGTCCTTGGCCCCAGGCCACCCCGCAGCCTGATAAGTTGACTGAGAGCCTCTGCAAAGGGACCCTCTGAGACCATGAGATGGCACCCTGTGGTGCTGCCAGCAGCTGGACACTGCAGCCTGACTCTGAGCCAGTCCTCTCCCCCAGACTGCCTGCCTCCACCCAGTCACAAAACCTGGGAGTTATTTTTATTCATCTAAGTCCTTTATCACCCTTATCTAGTCACTTATCAAATTCTGTCAGTTCTTCCTTCAAAATGTCTCTAGCATATGTCCCTTCCTTTCTTAAAAATAAATTTCATTGTTTTTCTTCATATAAGAGAGAAATATGCTCAGTGTAGAAAATTCAGAAAATACACTACCCATAACCAAAAAGAAAAGAGGCTGCCCACAGTTCCTCCTGCCATTGCTCCCTGCTCACATGGCTGGACTCACACCCAGCTGGCCTCTTGCCCTTGCTCATGTGCCTGCACTCTGCTCCTCATTTGCCATGTCTCTGCCACCCCCCTGCCTGCCCTCTGAGGCTCTGGACATTCTCTCTTTGTACCTAACTTCCTCCAGGCTGCCTTGGAAACTCTTCTGTGTATCTGGAGGCAGCTACCTTTGCTACCATAATGGCATGAGTGGCTTCATAAAGAGTGGAAGAGGGACCCAAGCGGGCATGCTTCTTCGGCTTCCTGCCCTGAGGTGTCCTCTGCTGTGTTGTGATGCAGCATGAGGCCCTCAGCAGATGCCAAGGGGATGCCTGTGCCAGGCCTTTGGATTTCCTACCTCCAGGACCGTAAGCCAATAAGCTTCTGTTCTTTATAAGTGACCCCATCTCAGGTATTTCATTATAGAAACAATGTCCTAAGAGCCCCAGGACTTGCATAAAAGTAGTCACAAGTCAGGGTCCCTTCAGGAGAGCAGTAAATACTATGAGAAGTGTCCTGGTCAAATCTGCCTCTATGGAACGATTGCTGAAGTCCACGCTGACTACACCTTCCCCCTGCCCCCGCAATTACCCTCCCTTTTTAATCCTGCTTCTCAAATCAGTGTGTTCCACTCCTCAGGCCTCTGCTGCAACTGTACCTCCTTCAGCCTCCTCCTTCTTTCTACATTCATGGGTCATACCTCAAATGCCTACCAGGTCCAAGTAGGTCTCAGTGGGTAGGTGGGGTCTGTGACAAACAGGAAAGGTCCTGGGTCTGTCAGACCTTACTCCAGATTATTATTATTATTATTATTATTTTTTAGACAGAGTCTCGCTTTGTAGTTCAGGCTGGGCCTGAGCTCACTATGTAGCCCAGGCAAGCCCAGCATTGTGGGGTGTGGTACTGATTGCCTGTGGGCGTGAGTCACCATGCCCAGCATTGTATGTGGTTACTGGGGATCAAACTCAGGACCTTGCGCTTGCGAGGCAGGCACTGGAACCACTGAGCTAAGTCTCCAGCCCCCTTACTCCAGATTATTGAATGCAACCTCTAATTTTTCAGTGTCACCCCCTAGACATGTTCCTTGATATAGGATAGGGCTACGCCCTGATAAACTCATCCTGAATGAAACTTATTATTTGAAGATAAATTCAATCTACCTAACCCATTGCATGGTTTAGCAACACTCCACATTGTAGTGTTGGCATCTCTCCTCCTGACTGTGGGGCTGAGCGTAGGCCGAGGCCCCTGCCACTGCCCAGCATCACAAGTGTTCCCTGGTGCATCTTGCTAGCCTGAAAAAAGAACAAAACTCAGCATTCCAAGCATAGTTTCTGCTGAGTGCAGATCGCATCTGCATCATCCTAATGTGGAAAACCACCAAGTTGAACCATTGGTAAGTCAGGGACTGCCTGCAATTCTACACTGCAAAGTCCTTGCCCAGGCAAGAGGAGCACTGTCCAACTATCTAACATGCCATTTCTCCTCGGAAGAATCCTGTGCCTTTGCCTCACTTCCCCTTGATCAACCTGGCTCCTCAAGAGGAAGTGCTATACGCCCTGGCAGGGTAGGGCCTGTGCTGTAGTGGAAGATGGATTTATTCATCCACTCAACGAGGGTTTATTGAGTGAAAATTTTGCAGTAAAACATCTGACTTAAGCTATTAATACCAGCACTTTCTTGAGGAAATCATTTGAATTCTCCAATGCTCCATTTTCCCACCTGTAAAATGGGGATTAAAGGAATTATCCAACTAGGCCCTTATGAGGAGTCACTGGAATTGTACATGAAGTACCATTTGTCTCCCCTCTTCCTGAGTTGAGGGTTACTAGCTTGTGTTTCTAAATAGCAGTGACCATTTGCCTACAGTCCGGAGTAAGTGTCAGGCATTTAATAAAATGTATTTATGGTACTATATCTACCTCTTTCAATAAAGGATTTGCACAGATTACTACAAAGCCATAGGCAATGGAATAATAACATAATGATGTTGGTAATGACCAATGGCTTTGATGTAGCTCCTACTCCGTTCTTCCTACTCTGCTAAGAGCTTAGTGAACATTGTCTTGATTAATCTTCACAGTAACTCTATGCAGAAGGTTTTGGTGTTGCTGATGTTGTACAGATGAGGAGTCTGAGGCTCAATGCAATGAAGCAACTTCTCCAGGGGTGTCAGGCTGGTGAGATACCTGGACAGAACAAGGAGCAGGGAACCAGCTAACAAGGTGTGTAGACTGCGGCTTTGGATGGTTAGAGGTAATGTGTGGAAGAGTCTCAGGCGCAGTGTATTTAATTCCATCTCAGGTGCACTGTATTTAATTCCATCCTCACAACAACTCTGCCTGCCAGAGGTGTGTGCATTTTACAGGTGAGGAAAGCAGCAGTCAGAGAGGTTAGCACCTCTGTCCAGGCCATGTGGAGAAGGACTGAGAGGCTACCTTGGGACCCAGGCCCTACTGTCTCCTTGTCCCCATGGTCAGCTTTGGGCAGTTCAAAAGCCTTCCCTCAGACAAACAGCAAGATGGTTTGCTATGTCTTTTCTCATGGTCTTTTCATGAGTCCATTAGTTGGAAGGTTCCTTTAAGACCTTTAAGGCGTCTCCATTGGAACTCAGCTGTCTCTCAGCAATACCTGGGAGGCTCCAGATGCTAACAGTGTGGGCCTTCGCCATAAACCTCAAGGGAACAAAGACTTACAGCACCTACCCTGGCCTTCTCCACCTCCTATCTATCCCCCCCCCAAGAAAAATGAAAGAATCTGATAATTACTTCTATCTACCACCCAACTGTACTAATTACCAACCTATTTCTTCACAGTGTGACAGACACCAGCTCAGGAAAACACATAGAGATAAATTAGCACTAATTGGTTTTCCTCTGGCTGTTTGAATTAGTATTTAAAGCTCCAATTACAAAGCAGAATAATTGCTATTAATGTCCTATCGCAGTACAAAAGGCAGTTCTCTCGAGAACCAGCCCAGGTGTATGATTACTCTGATTACAGCGTATTTAACCCGGCTCATTAAGAGGGATACACAGGGGATGGTTTCAATATGGTGGACAGGCCACTTCCTGCAGGGTAGAGAGCTGGAGGGGAGGACTGTGGTGGAGAGAAAAAGGTGGGAAGAGAAGAAGGGAAGGGAGAAGTCGGTGGCTTGGGGTATAGAAACCAGAGGGGATTTTCAGCTGGGCTCCTGGGGTCTCTTCTTGCTTATGTCACTATCTCCTGGGGACCTTACTGGGCCCAGCCTGCCTCCCTCCCTCCAGAACTTCCTGCTCATGCTTGAGGCCAGCAGAGGCCTCCTCAGCCTTGTGGACCTGAGAATATTGGCATCAGCCTTGTTACCAGCGATTGAGTGGGGGCTTTGCCTCCATCCACACCTCCATCTTTCTGGTGGAGTGTCTCACTGGGAGGTCCTCGCTTTACTTCTCCACTCCCTGATCTTTCCCAAGATCATTTACATCATTTCCTGTTTCTCTGCCAGAGATCTTCTCTGACCTGAGAAGGCAACTCTGGGAAAGAAGGGAGTGGGCCCTATGTGAGGCCACTTGGACTGGCTCTGAGAGGGCAGTGGAAGCACAGTCCTGCTCTCCTGCTCCCCAGCCGGGCGGCGAGGCCTCCACCCTCTGAGGGGGCTCGCTGTGATGGCCACGGAGCAGCTGTGGCTGAGCTAGATGTGCCTTGCTGCTCTTTCCTTCAATCTCTTCCTTTTCAATAACCTCCTGCTCTTTGTCTCTTTCTCTGCTGCTACATCCCCGCTTCCTTTCTGGCTCCCTGTTGCCCAGATCTTCCCATTCACTCTGGGCTGTGAGAAACTCAATGAGTTCTTTCCCCAAGCAGCTGCGTTTAGGAAGGGAGGGCTATGTTTAACCCAAAGAAATGAGTCACTAATGGTGAACTTTCAGGCAAACTGAGATGATATTTTGTGGAGGAGCATGAGGATGTCACAGTGCTCTTCAGAGCCCCCCAGACAGCTGTCTACTTGCTGACACACTGGCTTGGCACAGGCCTGTGCCAGGCGCAGTCTCACCAGACAGCCAAGAAGGAGATCCACAGGGAAAAAGGCAGAAAGGCAGAAATCACTCGTTGGGCACCAGGGTCCCTACAAACCTAGCTGAGGGCTGACGCTGAATGTCAAGGTCGCATGTCAAGGTGTGGGGATCCTCCATTCTGGGGATCTGGCGCGGGGATCTCCAGCCCTCTGTCCCTGTTAAGATGGCCCATGCTTCCTGGCAGGGGTCCGCCAGGCCTGTCCCCCTCTTCACCTTCTGAGTCCCTGCCTTGTCTCCCTAGACCTTCTGTGCTGCTGTGCAGAACCGACAAACCGAACTTGGCTCTGTGGGACTCCCAGTAGGTCCGTTTCCTCCCCTTTAGCTCTTTGTCCTCCCAAGCCCTCTCCCAGGTGCTTATCCTTCCTTGGTCCTGCCACTGTCTGTGTGCCGCTGCTTCTCTGCATTTGGGGAGAGAAACACAGGGCGAGGGGCAGGGTGCCATCCTTGGACCTGGGATGAGGTTCAGGCCAGGTGTGTACCACGTTGGCCTGGAAGCCTTTTCCTTCGCCACTCTGTCCTCGGTTTCCCACCCGCCCCGGGGAGGCGGACACCAAGGGCCCTTCCACAGTGATATTCTAGATTTAGGGCTCTCTCTCCTTTCCTCCTCCACCCACCTGTCCCCTTATATCCAGGCAGCCTGCATCTCTTGGCAGCACCTTCAGGGACCCTGGAGCCCTAAGAGTCTTGGCAGGAGGTTTCCCAAAATGCGCATAGAAAAGGCCTCCTGGGCCTGTCTGCCAGGCAGAAGCCCCTGGGTGGTCTCTGTGGGGTGGGCCCAGCTGTAGCGGCCCAGGCGAGGAGCGGCACTGCCAGCCAACCCCTCCGTTACAACCATGCCGGGAGGGATGTGCGAGGGCCCGTGGGTGGCGTTCACGTATGGGGGGGGGGTTTCTTTTTAAGAGACAAGGTGGGTGGAATGGGGGAAGCCAGCTGGCTGTGGGCTCTATTTCTACTGACAAGGCTTTACCCTGTAGGTGTGAGGAATTCCAATTAAATATGCAGCCTATTTGTCTGTGTGTGGGAGCGGGTTTGCGGGAGGGAGGGGACGGAGGCAGCGCCTCTGCGGCATACCAGCAAACCAGAAATTAGCTCCGTTCATCACAGGCACACGGGGCTTCCCTCAGCCCTCCTGTGCACTCGCAGGAGCGGCGAGGAGACAGACAGAGGAAGTGAGAAAGAGGTTGGGGAGGCGGGTTCCCCGGCTGGAAGGGCTTCCGGAATCTCTGAGTGGGCAGGAAGGATTGCCCGACTCCATGGCTCCTGGGGGGTTTCCCGCTCTAGAGGCGCTGGCAGGGAGCTCTTCTGGGCCATCTGTCTGGGGCCCAGGGATGGCCAAGGTGGTCTGGGCTCCCCCTGGGACAAGGAGGGAGGGCTCAGACGCGTGTGGGGTCTGAGCCTGGGCTTCCAGGTTGGACGTCGTTACTGCGCCTCAGCAAGGGACACTTGGACCCGTTACCCTCCGCCCCCTGCATCTGAAAGCCTGGGCTGGAGGCAGAGCTTTATTGGCAGGGAGGAGTCCTGAAGTGCCAAGGCTGGGGCTCATGTCAAGTGGGAGGACCACGCCGAGATGTTTTAGGGTTACGTGGGGCCTCCAGGAGTCATTGCAAGCCCTCTGGCCGCCTTGCCTCTGTTTTTACTCCTACATGGGATTTGGTAGAAAACATGATCAGAGAATCCAGGGCACAAAGGGCGTCTGCGCTGGCGCTGGTCAACACAGGCTTTTGACAGCTCTTGTGTGTGTGTTTTTTTTTTTTTTAATTTTGAAGACAGGGTCTCACTTTGAGGTTCAGGCTGACCCTGAGCTCACTATGTAACCCAGGCAAACCTCGAACTCACACCAATCTTCTTGCCTCTGCCTCTCGAGTGCTGGAATTACAGGCGTGAGCCACCACGCCCGGCATTGTGGTATGTAGTACTGGGGATCGAACTTGGGACCTTGAGCTTGCAAGGCAGACGCCGGAACCACTGAGCTAAATCTCTGGCCCTCTTGTGGCTTTTGGGAGGCTTCCATGGGTGAGATACTTTGTCACTGGTCCTTCTTCCAGGTGTCCCACCATCCTCCAGCTCCTCCACCCACTGCGCCTTTGCTGACCTTTGAATGCCATTTCTCTGCCTGCAGACAGTTTCTACCGACCTCTAACTCTACTGCTAACTTCCTGACCACTCACAACACAATCACTTCTTGACATCAGCAGCAGGACAGATACGCAGGGGATGGGAGAACAGTCGTTTGTCATTTTCCCATCAGAGAATCCAAGACACAGGTTGAATAAGCCAACACCAGTCAATGCTATTTTCTCAGAGAAGCCTCAAGTACAGCATGCTTTATGCCACCTGCAAGGGTGGCATGGGGGCATGGCTGGGCAGCTGGTGAGGGAGGGCAGTCCTGGAGGAGAGATGGGACAGGTGCTTGGCAGAAAAGAGGAACCTTAGTAGGTCCCAAAGGCCAGCAATGGAGGGGTGGCTGTCTGGAGAAGGGCCCCGGCCAGGGCAAGCCAGTGAGCAGCTGGGGAAGAGTGCACCCGCCTCACTCCCCCGACCCCTCTTCCTGCTCCCCTTTCCCTCTACTCCTCTCCTCCATCCCCCTCCTTTCCTTCCTCTGTGACATCTCTGCTATCTACAAAGTGGAAGGAGAAGGCGTGGCTCCCAAGCCAGAGAGGAAGAGACCTCCGGGGCCGGGGAGCTGCTGCCCTGGGCCTGAAGATGCTCTTTTGGAGTTTTGGGCTCACTGCCAATGAGACCGGACTCCAGGTTTCGTGGAGGACAGACAGCCCGCTCCAGCTACCATATCCCCTTTGTCTCTTGTTCCTCTTTCCACAGAAAAACAAAAGAGAGGCAGTGGCTTTTAGAGGAGAGGGCTGGTGTGGAGGAGGGAGACAGGAGGTGGTGGGGATCAGAGGAGAAAATGAGGGGGAGAGTTTGGGGAGGAAGGGGGCCTCTGCTTTGGGGGTGTTAGATGGCAGCATGTATGTTTGTTTGAGGAGGGAGCCCTGCTGGCCCATGACACCCCGCAAAGGTGGCAGAGAGAAGGCACTGGCGGTATTCAGACAGCCAGGTTCCCCACCTCAGTCTTGGCTGGGGTCATTCTCAGTGGATCCCAAGGGTGCTGTGAGGACTGCGAGGTGGAGGGGCCACCCCTCAGTGCCTTCACCACCCCTCCCGCTTCTTGCTTTGAGCACAGCAAACATCTCTCAGCAGGAAGAGGCGACTGCTTCTTTCTGCTGCCTAAGATGTGGGTTTGCGGCCCCCTGAATAGGACTGGGCTGCGAGCCTAACAGCGTGGGCCATCCAGGAGTGAGGTGCTTCCCTGAACCGACTGGGAAGAGGGGAACACCTGGGGGCAGGTTGCCCTGGGGAACGCCATCAGGGAGGACAGCTGCGACTACAGGTGCTAGGTGAGGGGAGGGAGGGAGCACAGGTGGGATTTGTGTTGTACCTGGGAAGATGAGGCAGCCAGTGGGGCCTTCTTGGCTTCCACAGTGACCTGGGCCCAGGGAGGAAGATTGGGACACAGACCCTCAGGAAGGTCAGGCCCTGGGCCCTGGAGGAGACAGGCAAGCCTGTACCACCACTGGGGCCACATCAAACGGGTCTCCCTGTGACAGTGGAAGGCAGCCAGGCAGCTCAGTCCCGGTTCCCACCCTCCCCGGGATCCCCAGCCGACATAGCACTCCTGTCACCGGAGCTGGGGGCGGCTAGGGCACGAGGAAATGTTGTGAATGGCAGAGCTGCTCTAAGCCCCCAGCCTTCCTCTTGAGAGGGAGGAGAGAATCCGACCATGAGGCGTTTTCCTGGCATGCAGGATAACCTTGTAGGAGGCAGAGGGAATCCAATTAGACACTCGAGGCTGGGGAGCTGCACCAGCAGCTGGGGGTGTCGGGAAAGGTGGCTTTTCACTTTCCGGCTTCCTGGCTCTCAGGGAGAGGCTCCCTCCACCAGCTGACCCCTGCCATGGGCCTCTCCCAGGACTCCCACCTTGTCTCCCTCATGTAGGACCGTCCCCACAGAGGAGGGGCACCCCAGCGACACTTCCAGACATCAGCCACCACTGGTACCTTTGTTGTCCCAGCGGCCCCTGACTTGGAGTAGGGGGCTGCTGCTGTACCTGGAGCTAGGAGCCAGCTACACCTGGCTTTCCATGTGTCCCATGCTTACCACTGATGTTGGGAGCCAGGACTGGGGTGCCCTTTCCACTGAGTGGAACAGGCCTGAACAGAGCTCTTCCAGCAAGCCTCTGAGAAGGTTCTGGAAGTCCTGTCTGGTTGGGAGCTGGGCACCAAGGGCCCTGTTTCTTTTTAAGCTCTTTTCCCTACATGCCTCTTAGATTTTCAGTGGACCCTTGAGTTACAACTGGCCTGACCTATGAGCAACTTGTTTTACGCTGGAGTTTTATTATTAACTGACAACCAAAGTCTTGAGTTATGGCCTGAACACCAGCCACTTGAGCTTCCAGATGGTCGCATATTTAACTCTTAAAGAGTTCTGGAAGAAACATTAAAATATCCTTGCCTGCATGGGGTTAGCTGAGAAATCCCAGCCCGAAGTCTAAGAATACTGAGATGTGCTTGTATACAGGAGAGACTTAGAAGACTGTAGAGGAACCTAAGCCTTCAATTGCCCAACTTGAGATACAACCAGCCCTTGTGAACGAATTGAGTTCATAAGTCAAGGATCCATCTTATTCTTAAAAGAGTCCCCCGGGTTGAAGGGACAGATGGCACTGGCCCTCTCTCCCTGCACTATGTAGCCCTTTGAAGGCCACATGCTGCCTTCTTGGGGACATGTGAAGGAAACCTTTCTGGGCAAGGCCAAGTCCTCGGCCAGTGGCGTCCCTGTGCCCACTCATGCCTTGACTCCTGTCATCCCTGGCTATCCTCAGAGGTGTGAGGAACTCCCACTGTGTGCCATGCCAGTCTGCCTGTGTGGGAGTCTGGGCCGTGGGGGTGGCAGTTCTGCGCTGCCGCAGTGACTAATTCTCACAACACCAATTACAAGCCTCTGGGGAGTAGGAGGTGGACAGGTGGGATGAGGAGGCAGGGAGTGGGGGACAGGGTTTCCTCACAGAGCCAGCTGCCTCATGCTCCCCACACGTGTGTGCCATTGTGTTAAGAGGAGAGCTTGAGATGCTGAAGGGCCCTGGACATCCCATAGAAGGACCTGCCCCCGGTGGGTACAAGGCACCCATATTTGGACTTAATGATTCCTGAGGCCCTGGATGTCTCAGGCACTCATTCCCTGTGCAGTCCTGAGGCAGCTGACAGTGGCCCCAGTTTGCAGAACATTGAGGTACAGAGAAGTAAATGATTTATCAAAGGTCACTAGCTAAGATCAGACTGTGGTGGATGTGTGGCTGTGATCCCACGCTCAGTGGGTTTCTGGGTACCATGGCAGCCACCAGGCTCTAAGAGTCTTGGTGGAGCATCCAAATCACAGGTCCCAAATACCTTCTTCTCCCTTGTTATACAGAGTCTAAAAGTCCCAGGGTAGAGTGGGGGCTGGGCCGGGTCTTCCACGCTGTCATTGCCAACAAGTAGAGAGTTCTTGGGAAAACAGCAGTGGCTCCCAGGCAAGACTCAATTAAGCAAATTTCTGCTGCTCATTTCTGCTGTAGGTCATCCTGGGAGGGGCCAGGAAAGCAAGTCTGGAAGAAAAGATGCTCAGCCAAGTCTTGAAATTTGAATGCAGAAGGTACTGAGGAGCCTAGAAGAAAGCACAGCAGGCCCTGTTGGGCCTGGGAGTAGCTGGATTTGAGCCTAGGCCAGGGCAGAATGGAAAGTAAGCTGCTGCCAGGACGGGGGCATCTCTGCCCTTCTCCCTCGGCCCCTGTGTGAGGAAGGGCAAGTCTGTCCCTGTGACCCAGGGGACCTTTTGAGAGTAAGACCAAGAGAAATTCAGGGAACAGAGACTAAAAAAGGAACAGAGGGCTTCCTCCATCCCTGGGGCCTCAGGAAAGACGTGGGGTTGCAGGCCTCGAACCTACACGCTGGTGTTCTTGTATTGGCCTTATAAAGCATGAGTATACAAAAGGTGATTAGCTGTTTTACGTTCCAAGGAGGACAAGTGAGAGGAGATAGGGATTAAACGGTCACACAGGGGAATTCTGCTGGGACATACAGAGGCCCTTGAGGGAGAAGACTGCTTGGTAGTGTCCTGGGATGTTAGGAATGGGACAAACTTCCTGACATCTTGTCTCTTTCATCTGGAGACAGGGGCGGGTCAGATTCATGTGTCCCACAGACCTCGGTCAAGTTCAGTAGGGACAGACATCCTTGTTCTCAGGCTACATGGCGGGGACAACAGGAGGCCAGGGGCATCGGCCATACTGCCTGAACCCCAGATGAGGGTTTTTTGTCTCTGTGAGGGTTCACAGTTCTCTTGGGCCCCTCTCAAGAGGGTCCTTCTGGGAAAGGATCCCTGGGATGGGAATTAGGAAGCCTGGAGGGCCAGCTTCTCCACCCATTTCCACCGGGCCAACTGGGTGCCGGGATCTGAAAATACAAATGGGACTTCAGTGATGGGCAGACTCCAGATCCAGAGGGAGCCTCATGTGAGTCTCAGAGGATCTCTGAGGCTCCTTCTGGCTAAGGGAGAAGGGAGCCAGCACAGGGCCAGGGGCTCCCATGTGTCACCCTCTGCCTGCAACTGGCACAGGTGTCTTCGGGTGTCACTCCAGCAGCCTGGCAGGGGCAGACACTGTCCTGATTCCATCATTCCTGCAGGGCTACAAGGCTCACAAAGACCAGTGAGTGTCCAGGTTTCATGTGGAACTCTCTCCCCAGTGGGCAGCTCTCAATTTCAGGCCAGGAATGATCCTTTCTTTCCCTGTTAGGCAGACCTTGGGCACCATGTTCTGACCAGGGACCCCCACACTGTCAGGGCCCACCCTTGGGGACAGGGCAGGGCAGCCCCGTTCTGGAGCCCTGCACTGACCACTTTGTAGGGGTGCACTGGCAGTGAGAGCCAGGCGGGTGCCCCTCCTGTCAGTCCTGTGGAGGAGTAGGGAGTTCCGGGAGAATGGGAGGGGCTGGGGCTGGCGGAAACTCCCTAAGCGGCAGGCTCTGGGCTGGAAGTGGGGAGGAGGGACGCGGGGGTGGGTTCCAGGCTTTTCCCCACACTTCCTCAGGGATCGCTTTACATAACCAGGGCTGCTTAGTCACCGCTTTTTACTTTTTTTTTGGAAACAATTTTCTCAGCATCACAGCTCCCAGTCTCCATCCCTTACTAGTCACCGGCGCTAGGGAAGTCCCTTTTCTCCCGTTCCCTAGGCAACCAGCACATTTGCCTTTCAAATGCTCCAAGGCCTGGGCAGGGGTAGGAGTTCCCTCCCCCTGTACCCAGCCTCCCACGCAGCCACTCCTGCCTCAGTTGACGGTGTCAGGTGGCCCAGCCACCCAGAGACATCTAGGGAGACCAAACTTCCTGTCTGGCTTCTGGACCCTCACATTTCTACTCGAGTTTGGTTCAGCCTCAGAGTCCCTGACTCAGGTCAAGGGTGTCTGTGTTGGACTTTAGACATGGCCAGCTGGCCTTCTTTCTTTTGGGGCAGAGAGGGAACAGCCCAGGTAGGCATCTTTGGGAGGTGACAGGGCTGGGCCTATCTATAAAGCAAGGCCCAGAAAAGCCATGGGGCTGGAGTATTATGCTGCTATCACACCTCAGGCACAGACAGGCCTGAGGGCCTCAGTCCGCCTTTACTCTTGCTGTGTGTGGTTGAGGGATAGAATTTGGTGTGCGGTCATCTTCCTTCCTCCTCTTCAGCTCCCATACTATTGTCCATTTTAGCCTTGACTAGACAGAGGAGCCCAGGGGCTTGGAGAATTAGACTCAGGATGGGGGGGTAGTGTCTCAGTCTGGATGTCAGAAACACTGGGCAGTGGACATAGAAGGCCGGATCCCACGTGCCCCCTTTAGAAAGCCATGATGTTGATCTCAATGACACAAGGCATTTGGCTGGTGGGTGTGATACTATGAAATTAAGGGCATACATCTGAGCTATAAAAATAGTGTAGTACACAATCAGAACGGGTGTAAATGTTTCCGTCATTCAGTACACATTTGTGGAACACCTACTGTGTGCTAAGCATTGTTCAAATCCTTGAAGATCCATCGGGACCCAGCCCCTTGCTTCCAGAGGTGTGGAAATTCCCATCCTCCACCAGGGAGATTTAGCGAACTGCAGATTTCAGACAGTGGCCAGGACCACATATGGAAAGCCTCATCCAGAGGCCTCAGAGGGGCACTGGCTAGAAGTTCTCGACCTACAACTCATGAACAGGCTTCAAGGGATGGGTGAATGACCAGTAACCAGAATACTGCACGCTTTGGTGTGTGTTTGCTTGTGTCTGTCTCTAAGGAGCAGCCCACCACTTTCATCCAGCTAGAGTCTCCGGTCCAACAGAACTGTGTATGTGAGGCATCTAGTTTGCCTGTTCCTTCTGAGAGCCTAATGCCCAATGACCGAGGTGGAGCTGAGGTGGTGATGCGCTAGCATGGGGAAAGTGATTATTATGTATCACAAACATACTAATAAGGAAAAGAAATCCACCCCCCCCCCAGTTTATCTGTGAAAAATTTTCTTCCACAAAAGACCTTTCTAGTACCGATGAAGTTGGGCATTTGTGCTCTGGAAGGTTAAGGACGCTTTTGTTGGAGGCTGCTTTTGAGTATCTGAGAACAAAAGTCTGCACACAAATCCTACTGGGAGGTTAGTGACTATACTGGTGACACTGGAGCCAACCTCCCGGGACTCCTGGGTCTGCTTCTGCTCAGCCACAGGGAAGGCCTTCTACACCCCAGCCTGCCTGGCCACGATCTTAACAAGCAGTCCCAGTCCTAGGGGGTTTCAGCTGCCAGCAACCCAAGCTGCAGTCTCAGCCGGAGGACTCTGAGTAGGCACATGCTTCACCTCAAGCACTACCAGTTTCTTCTGTGGCAAGGGCAGTTCCAGGTTGGAGGAAAGGAGATAGAAGCTGGGGCAACCTGGCATTGCTCAGGGTTCCAACTACCTCTTTCTTTTTTTTCTTTTTCTTTTTTGAGACAGGGTCTCACTTTGAAGTTCAGGCTGGCCCTGAGCTCATTATGTAGCCCAGGCAAACCTGGAACTTAGCAGTCCTCCTGCCTCTGCCTCTTGAGTGCTGGGATTATAGGCGTGAGCCACCACACTCGGCTTTGTGGTATGTGGTACTGATTGCTGGTGGGCATGAGTCACCACACCTGGGATTGTTGTATGTGGTTACGGGGGATTGAACCAGGGACCTTGCACTTGCTAGGCAGGTGCCAAAACCAGTGAGCTAAATCTCTGGCCCCATCTCCCTCTTTCTAACTGCACTTGTATCGCCTTGTTCTACTCAGGTCTTTCTCAGTCTTTCCTTGACAATAATCGAGTACATTTTCATTCTAAGAACATGGGCATGGCTATACACTCAGGTAAGCTGGTGTCCACAGACACACAGGTCCTGGGATTTCAGTGTAGTCAACTCCTTTGCTCCTGGCTCAAGGCTAGGGTTCCTCCTCAGTGCCAGTTCTTGGGGCTACCCTGTTGGAGTCACAAAGGGCAAGGTCCCCGAAGAGCAGCTGCCCAGCTGTTCTTTCAGGCTCTCCACAGTTTCTCAGGGTGGATGGTCACAGCAGGAGGCCCACAGACTCTGGGCGGGATCAGATGCCACTATCTGAGCAGGAGTTCACTAGGGTCAGTGTTCTCAACAAGGCCTCAGCGCTGCAACCTTCATGCCAATGGTGATGAACAATGGCACATGACACACAGTTATTTCCCATGCCTGTCATCTACCAGGGGTGGGCAGAGCACAGCTTTGAAGTCAGACCCAGAAGAAAAGCCCAGAATGACATGGTCCCAGTGGCCTTGGGCACGTTACATAACCTATCCAGCCTGCTTCTTCGCTTGTCAAAGGGAGTCAAGGACGTTCAGCTGTAGTAGTTAAAAAGATACACAGATAGCGGCCAGAAGGCTATTTGCTGGTTTTCTTCTGCCCCTGTTCCTGGCACCTTTGTCACCCAAACTGAGCACATGGTGATGGGTAGGTGGAGAAGTGTTGGTGAGGGCCAAAGGGTTAGTGGAAGAAGCGGGCAGAGGGATGGACAGCCGGAATAAAATAAAGACAAGCACACCCTTGGAAGGGAGGCCAGGCTCAGAAGGCAAAGGCAGAAAAAGGACTGGGGCAGGCAGGAAGAGATAGAGTGAGCTTTCCCTGCAGCAGTTTTAAAAATCTGTCACTGATATGACATGAGGAACACTAGGGAAACTGAGGCAGAGGGGTGGCTGGGACGAGCCTTTCAGCCTCAAGTTCTGCCCTGTTGCCAGGGACTTCATGTGACCCTGCAGCCCGCTTCCCGACCCCTGTTCCATCCGGGAGAAGACAACTGCCAGGCCTGTATGCTGCCAGCCGGGAGCCTGATTTAGCACACGCCTTGTTAAGAGAAGCTAATTAACAAACTTGCATTTAAATAAGCAGCCGCCCGGGTGTTTGTAACCACCGCCTTATTGAATTGTGACAAGTTATTAGCCCTTGCATGTTAAATGAAACAGAAGCATCCAGGAAAAACCCCTAAATCCAATCTGCATAAAGCAGATTCCTGCTGAGAAAATGACGGCAGCAAAAACTGATTCACTCGCCCGCCGCTTTGGGGAGAACTCCAGGCTCCCCTGTTCCGGGTTACGTAACCCTCTGTCACCGGAGAAAGGCAACGAGCTGGAGGGAGGACCCTGGGTTATGCCTGGGGCTGCATCGGGGCTCTGCCACCTTTTGGGGACACAGCCCGGTCCTCGAGGCACCTGTGTGCATGGGTTTCTTGAGTGGCTGCAGCTGGGCCTGGTGTCCAGGGAGCCCCTTATGTCCTTTCACAGGGCTGGAAGTCACCCCATGGCACTGGGACAAGAAGACCTGTGCACCAACTGAGGCCCACTCTCAGGACAGCGGCGGCTTTGCTCAGCAAACTCCCGTCTGCGTTTTCTTCAAATGACAGAGGATATGCAAGGGTCAAATTCAGTGGTGCCCTGAACATTCTTGTTTTGATTAAAAATAAAAGCCACTGGCACTCAGTGGTTCCCAACCCAGGACGCCAGGCCTTAGCAAATAGAACTTGGACCTCTAGGGCACCTGTGGTCATCTGGCCCGGTCCCTTCTTGGCTCCTTGCGTCCAGCACCCTGGACAGAGCCACACCATGATCCCCAGCGCCTTCTACCAAGACCTCTCAGAGAGGGCCACACCCCAGGGGACAGCAGCAGGGTCAGGTATCACTGTCCTGCCGCTTGTAGGTGTCACTTGTGGGTCCTGCTCGTTTTCCCTGAGCCTGCTTCCTCCTTGAAAATGGGAACGGTCTAGCCTGGAGGTTGTCGTAGGTGACCTGTAGTAGAGGAGGGAGACATGGGGCCCAGATCTCTGGGTTCACTGCTGCCCAGAAGTTGATCCTGGAGGTGACGTGGTGTCAGAGACAGGCAGGCAAAGCTGAGTTCAGATCTCAGCTCTACCCCTTACTAGCTGTATGACCCTGGATAAGTGAATTAACTTCTCGGAACCTGGTTCCTTAAATGTCTAGTAGTGTTTGTGATCATTCTGAAGTGTCACAGATGGAATGAAATGAGAAAATAGATGTTTACAAAGTGCCCAGCAAAACAGAAACACAATAGGTCCCGCTCTTTTCCTTGCTTCTGACACTTCATTTGTCCCACTATCTGCCGGAGAGAGGTGTTAATCCTCGCATCGCGGATATTTCTAGACTAGCAGTGCGGGCAGGGAGCACTCTGATATGCGACAGTGTTCTGAGGTGCGTTTTCCTTACTGTGGGGAAGGCAGTGGCTAAAGCTATTTCTGGACTTCAAACACCTATCTCTGAAGGAGTTTTTCAGATTCACTAGGGTCGCTTGAGACTGTAGAAAGGAAACAATATCTTTTTCTGCTTGGTCAAACCCTCAGTGAACTGAGCAAAGTTGGAGTCCTGTCACTCAGGCAGGAGAGAGGGCTTCCGGGGTGACACTTTGGGGAAAAGGCCCATGAAATGTGGCCTCTGCTCTCAAGTACTTGCGTCTAGTTGGGAGCTGGAGAAGTGAGGTACTAGGACTTCTAGGCCCACCGTCACAGTAGGCTTCACACAGGGGAGGGTGTGTCCATTATGGTGGCTTCCTACACAGAGGGAGCTCGGATTAACCCTAAAGGTGCTGTCGAGGGGCAAGGGGTGCAGGTGAGGCCTGGGACAGGCAAGAGCTGATAAGTTTGTACATGGCAAGTGGCTTTGGAGAGGGTGCAGGGACAGCCTGTGATAGGTACCTGGCCACAGGGAGGCCTGCAGAGGGAAGGAGGCTGCGACTGGAGCCCTTGGGGCCAGAGGGACTCATCTTGGGAAACAAAGGAATGAATGGGAGCGACAGACAGGGAAAAGCAGGTAGCAGGAAGGTGCCTGGGAAGGTGAGCGAAGAGGCCTGGCCTGGGCAGGAGGAAAACTGATGGATGAGGAAGAGAGGGCTTCCGAGCACGGGACTCCTTCCTGGTCCCTCCTGGGGCGGGAGCTGCTGGCTTCCATCAGAGGGGCACCGGAGGAGGAGTGGGAACAGGCAAAGAGGAGTGTGGGCAGAGAAGCGGCCAGGAGCCCACTCTTAGAGACGAGGGGTGGGGGCTGCAAAGGGCGGTGGGTGAGGGGCAGAGTGCCGGGCAGGATGGAGGTCAAAGGAACCTCAATTACAGTAGCGTGGACAGGTATGGGCAGGCTGAGATGGTGGCAGGACACAAACAGGGTCTGTCGATCCTTGGCTTGTGGGGAACCTCCAGGACAAAGATCTAGTCCCAACCCTAGCCTCAGTTTCCTCACCTGTGAAAGGGGCCACAGCTTTGCTTTGTTTTTCTTCAACCCCAGTTAAAATCGTCTGATAAGTATTCACAGCGATTGGTGGAATTCTAAATGGCTAGAAATTCTCAATCCTGGATGGCATTTTAGTAACATGTACCAAGAAGACTGGATATGCAAAACCTTTAACCTCAGAGGGTTTACCTTAGGAAGGTCACCCCAAAGGTGACATGAATGAAGAGCTGGGTAGTCACAACTTGGTTCCTAGCAATGTTAGTGACAATATATATCAGAAACGAAGATATAACCTAATGTCCAACAGAAAAGGATTGGCTGAGTAAATTATAGTATATCCATATGGTAAACTACTTTTGCAGTAAAAATCATGGTTTGGAAGATTATGTGTTGACATGGGAAAATGTTAATGATATATTGCTAAGTAAAAAAGCAGACTACATTACAGAACGTACAGTATGATACATTCATTTTCAAAATTTTTGATTAGGACACAGACCAAATCTTTAATTAATGTCATTTTTTCCTGTCTCTTGGCAAGCAGGAGGAGTATTATCTGGAATAATGTAACTAGAAAATGAACAGAAAGACAAGCGTTCCACACCAAGTGTGTTCACGTGAATACAAGTCATTAGGATGGAGGACAGGCTGTCAGTGAGTCAAGGAACTGAAGAATTTGTGAAAGTACAGAATTTTAGAAATGGCATTCACCTTGGATTCGCAGGGCCCAACCTCCTCAACTTTTCAGCTGAAGAAATCCAAGCGTGGTGGCAAGTCTTGGAGAGCTGCTGCTAATTAAGATGGGGTAGCCACCATGCCTAGAGCCAGGGCTCCCAACTTCCAGTTCATGGCAATTAGTTGTCACCTCTCTGCGGACACAAGGTGGCTTCCTAAGGTCCCAGGGCTGTGGCCATGGCTGCCTCCACTCCCCCACCCCCCTACATGCCTGTGCAGGTCAGAGCCACGCCAGGGCAACAGCACTGCACCGCAGCCCACGTGGAGCCCTGGGGTGACTTCTCTAGGGCCTTGTGTCCCTTCTGGAGTTGATCCAGGACCAACAGGAGGCCTGGGACACCCTGACCTGGGCTTTACTGACTTCCCAAGTTCCCTCACCTTGTCAGCCCCTTTGTAACACAACTCTCCTTTCTTACAAAGAGGCTTCCCTCTTCCATCCAGTCCCCTAACTCCCCAACATGGAGGCAGCACCTCCTTTTCACTGAGCCCAGCTCTGGGGGGCTGGGTGCCCCCATGGACATCTGGAGCAGTACTAGTGCTGGGACATGACTTCAGGAGTGCATGGTTTGCGCTGGGACCTCCCTTTCTGCCTGGACTATCGCAGTGGCTCCTAAGAGATCTTACTGTTGTGGCCCATCATTCCAAGCAGCCAGCGGGACTCTGCTAAGACCCCACCAGAACACAGTCCTCCTCTGCTCACTGGCAGTGCCATGGCCCCTCCCATCTGCCTTGACTCTCTACTTGTTCTCCTGCAGACACGTGGACTCCCAGTCCCACACCTGCCTCAGGTCCTTTGCACTGGTCGGTCTCCCTGTCTGGAGCCTCTTCTCCCAGATTTCTGTGAGACTCCTTACTCCCTCACGTCCACCAAGTCTTCAGACCAAGGTCACCGTCTCAGCGAGCCCCTCCCTGGCCACAGTTCGAATACTGTAGTGTGCATCTTGTCTGCCACACTCTCCTCCTGCAGAGTGCTGCGTGCCTTCTGTTCTGCTCGACGGCCTGCTTTTCCTTACTTTTACTATTGTGTGTCACCCTTTTCTAGAGTAGGCTGTGGAGTGGAGGTGCTGAATTCCCAGAGGTTTCCATAGTGCCTAGTGTGGAGGGTACAAAGAAGACACGCGAAAAATGTTTGTTGAAGGCTGGGCATGGTGGCACATTCCCATATCCTAGCACCCCAGAAGCTATTGGTGAGAGTTCGAGGCCAGCCTGAACTTCATAGTAAGACCGTGTCTCAAACAACAGCCAAATAAACAGCCCTCAAACCAAAAAAATGTGTGGAATAAATGCAAAAAGTAGATGAAAATTAAGAACTGGGAAACCTCTCCCCTGTCAGGAAAGTATGAAAAGGAACTGGAGAATCATTCAACCAGAGGAAACTCAATGTTCAAGGGCGAAATGGGTGTGTCAGTCTAGATGGAAGCTCAGCTTCCCAATTCTACTCCACATCCCTGTGTCTAACTTTCAGACCTAGGAGCCTGGTCTTCGTTTCCTGGACCCAGGAGCCTCCCTTTGTCAGCCTTTGTAGGGGATGGTTGTTGAAGCATTCATTCATTCATTCATTCATTCATTCATTCATTCATTCATTCATTCACTCACTCACTCACTCATGCAGCCACAACACCAAACAGTTTTGCCTTAGGAAGACCACAGTCAACAGGTCACAGAGACATACGGCACTGACCATCCCCCAGGCCCTTCTTGAGAGGCAGATACAGGAGATCAGGGGTTGGAACACCCCCTGGCACTGAGGTAGACCTGGAAGCCAGCCCCGGACTGAATGGGGGTGGCACAGGGAATATGGATGGGGTAAGAGGGTTCAGGGAACAGAAGCTGCCCAGGGAAGGCACCCAGCTTGGCAGAGACTTGGCAGTGGCAGGAAACACTGGCAATACTTTGGGGTTATGTGGCTGGTTAAGGCAATGGGATCAGTCAGGGTCAAGGGGGACAAGGCCTGGCTGGGGCCTGACCGTGGAGGGTCCTGTGGCTGCCGCTGCAGGCTCAGTGCTCTGCTTCCGAATTTGTACATTTTACAGGCTTCTGGAGAAATGGAGAGTTGGCTCCTTTCTCAGCAAACAGACGGGGTTTAATTGCTGTTACTGTCAGTGTAGTTGCAAATATCATATAAAAAGGGCTTTTTGGCTAATTGTTTTTAGAATAAAAATTCAAGAACTATGTATAGATATTATGCATCCAGGGTTCTTTAAAGATCAAACTGTTTATATTACCCTTAAACACAGTCTTTAACATGAGGCGCTGGGAACCTGTGAGTGCTGGGGACACGCAAAGAGCCCCCAGGGCTTGGATGACAGCAATGACTGTCTTCCCAGAGAAGGGGCAGCCAGTGCTCTTTGCTTGGCCGCGGCCCAGAAGAATGGCCGGCTACGCTGGGTACTTCATAGGCGTGGGGAGCCTAAATGCTCCCCGACCTAGGGACACAGGGAGAAGCTGAGTGGTGTGGTCGCTGGGGTGGGGGTGGGGAGTGCAGAGAGCTGTGCTGTCCCTCGGCTCCCACATGACCTTAGGAGCGGAAAGAGGGACAGGAAGCAGCAGCGTCAGGGTAGCCTCAGTGCTGCCTGGCTGGCCTCCTCCCCTTCCCTCCGCTCGCTTTTCCCACCCTGAAATGGTACGGAGAGGATTTCTGAGCTGCACAAATAAAGCAAATTCATATCTATTCATTGCCATCCTGTCCTCATGTTCAAGCCTCTCAAATTTTAATTTGGGAGCTTTTAGAAAGGCAAATTTATTTGTGACACCATCCAAATTCTATTTTATTGGAATTCTATTCTCAAAGGATGCAATTGACTCCTGAGAAAGCTGTGGGCTTCTCCTTTTGATATTTTCCCAAATGCTGTGTGAGTGTGTGTGTTTGTGTGTTCCTGTGTGTGTGTGTGTGTCTGTGTGTGCATGCATAAGCATGCATATTCGTTTACAGGTTTTCTACATATCTTGCGTACAAACACATAATGCATATTCACAAGGCAGCCACAGAAGTGTGTATATATTCATCACATGTATGTGTAATGCAGTGCAGGCTCCTGTAAGCCAATATTTAAGTTATAATATTTAATTTATTCAACAAACATTTAATAAGCACTTACTATTCATTAAATACCATCCTGGGTCCTGGTTATAAAGTAATGAGTAAGTTTTAGACAAAGACCTTCCTTTTGGGAACTGATATTTAAATCTACTGGCTCTGAATAAAAGGCTTCCAACGAATGTGAGGAAATCTGTATGCACAGTCTAGTGCACTGGCTGGATATGTCACGATCAGTGAGAGGTGACTCTTGGGCCCCACAGTGACAAGTAAGGGTGACATTGGGTTCCTTGCTAGAGGTCACCTTGCAGGGCGCAGGACCCAGCCCCAGTGGACAGTTCTAGGGGTTGTTAAGGCAGAGAAGAGAAGGATGGGATTGTTGGGGCTGCTCCTCAGCGACACTTTTATCTCTTTACCCCATGGCCTTGGTCACTTTGACCAATCCTATCTATGCTTCCAGATGATTTTCCATGTCCTCCTCCTTCATGAAGACTTCTAGGTCATCCCAGGCAGAACCAAAGTTTTCCTCTTATGAGCTCATCCTGCTATCTGGGCATCGATCAAGTACTTAACTTGTCGCACTTTGTTAGGGATTCTTTCGTTCCAAGTGTATGTTGCTCTTTCAAAGGATACACACAGAATTTTTACAGACACAAAGAGGACAGAGCCTGGTTCTGCCCAAGTGGGACTCTCGGCCTTGCAGTAATCTCGAGGGCCAGGTGGATGACAGGGGCTGCTCAGGTGCTCTCAGGAGAGTGGCGGTGCTGGGTGGGGCCCAGGTAACACTTAGATGGTCCCCAAAGAAATCACAGACTCCTTGGGGGCAGGGACCTTAGCTAATTCTCTCTAATCCCCTAAAGCTATGATGATCACTATTTTCTTGCTCTCCAATTTAAATTTTTACATGGCATTTTAGAATCTGATGATAAAAATGCATATCTTAGAAAATTTGAGAAGACAGCTAAGCCCAAACAAAACCGTAAAAATCACTTGTAATCCTACTACTACTGCCCATATTGAACTGTTATGAGCACTTAGTACATAGGTTTTCCTGTTTCAAAAAGTTCGTCTTTTGAGATAGGGCCTTGCTTTTAATTCAGGCAGGCCTATATTTTTAATATGCTTTTTATATAACAAACGCAGAAATACTTTATGGTGTCATTTTATATTTATCTTTGTTTTGTTCCAATGGCTGTGTATTGTTCCACACGCTACCATTTAGTTGCCATTTCTGTCTTGTTGGACGAAGAGGTCATTTCTTTCTTACTTTTTTTTCCTGGTACTGGGGATTGAACTTGGGGCTTTGTGCTTGGGAGACAGGCAGGCTTGGGAGACAGTTCCACTGAGCTAAATCCCCAGCCTAGGTCTTTTCTAATTGTTAACTTTTTTGCATCGCTCATTATAAACTACACAATGACAAATAGCATTGTGGGTAAAATGTTGCTGACAACCATTATATTCTCTTTAGTAATACAGCAGTCGGTAGGTCTCACCTTCACTTGATAGATATCATTAATATACATTTAGTGTAAATTTCTAGAAGGAGATTGTTGGATCAAAGACTACCTACGTTTTTAAGGCATTGATATTTGACATTTGCAGTCAAAAACCCTGCAGAAGAAGAGTTCTCAACAATTCCTACCAGCACGAAGTGTGAGAATACTATTTTATTTATTTTTTAAACAAAATTAAACTCAATTTTTTGGTCATAGTTGGTATAAACAGAGGTAGATGGTTTCTTACAACTGTTGGCATTTCTGACTACTAACTACTAGCATGATTTTTTTTCTGGCTGTTTTTTGGATACTGAGGATTGAATCCTGGGAGCATTCAGCTAAAACCTCAGCTCTTCTGACTTTTTATTTTGAGACAGGGTCTCACTAAGTTTTCCAGAATGCCACTGAATTTGTGATAGTCATGCCTTAGCCTGAGTAATGAGGATTAGAGCCTACCTCCACACTTGTACATTTGTCATGTTTTGATGTTGTCTTTCTTTCTAAGGAATTCCTTAGGCTAGGGTTGTAGCTGGGTGTTAGAATGCTTGTCTCACATTCCCAAGGCTCTGAATTTGAACCCTAGGACTAGAAAAGAAAAAATTCTATTTATACTTTTTGCCCATTTAATTATTTTCTATTTAATAAGAAATAGATTAATAACAGTTAATATTTATTGACTGTCCACTATTTGCTGGGCACTGTCCTCAGTACTTTATATACAGCTCAGTTTCCTTTCCTCCTTTCAAGAAGCCCACAAGGTATACACAGTTGTCATCTTACTGACTTGTAAGTTCCTGTGTGTCAAGGACGGGGACCTTTTTGTGATACATACATTTTTTTCAATGTGTTCATTGCCTTTAAATTTTACCTTTGCACACTTTTATTTACAGAAGTTTGAAGGTTTTAGGAGGCTAATCATGCATTTTACTTTTAGCTTTGCACTTATGTATAAAACGGTCTTTTCTTACTTATTTTGAGATCTGAGAAATGTTTGTGTATTTTAAATTCTTTAATGGCTTAATTTTAATATTTACCATTAAAAATTACCATTGAATTACCTAGTCCACTTAGAATTCATTTTATATTAGGAGAAAGAGCTTCAACATCTTTTTTTCACCCCAAATAGCTAATCATTCCCAAACCACTTGTGGGATAATCAATCTCTTGTGTTTTGCAATGGATCTTTTATCATATCTAAGTATTTTAATCTACTTCAGATCTTTCTTTTATGTGTTTGAATATGTCTGTGTGTTCTTCACCACTACTTGTAAATTATTGTAGTTTTACAACATGTATTAACGTCTAGAAGTAAAACTGTTCCTTCTGACCCAGTTGTTAATCTTCTTTTACTTTTTTTTGAATATTCTTTGTATGTTTTTCTCTCCCCTAGAGTGTACTTTGGAATTACTTTAAGTTTCAGTAAAAATGATTTCATCAAGTTCCAGTAAAAATCTCTTTTGTATCAGCAAGATACAAATTAATTTGATTTACTATTGTATGATATATCTCTATATTCGATGTCTCATATTGCCCATGAAAAAGACTATATTAAAATTCTTCACCTTTATTTTGCAATATTTTATCAATATTATCTAACCCTTATTAGCATAAAATATAAATGAATTTGCCATATTTTCTGAGCCCCAAATCAGCACACATATATTGATATGACTTCGTGTGAGTGTACTAAGTATCATGGACATTTTATGGGGGTGTTTGCATACCGACATGTAGGAATTTCAGATTATTTCTAAGTTCAAGAGGACAATGAAGTGCAACTATTTTTAAATGGAACACTACTGGCCAAATTCCCAAGATATAATCTCTGAGCTCACAGTGCCTGATACACTGCCCTGCAGGCTCAGGGGAGTTAATACTCACGCATGGCTTCACATTGTTAGAGTCTGATGCTGGCAAATCCGAAGGGGATTAACAGCAGTGACTCACAGCCTGGGCCATGGCTCAGTGCTAATGCACTTGCCCAGCATGGGAAAGTCCTGAGTTCCATCCCCAGCACTGCTAAGTCGAAACTGAAATCAAAGAGACAGTGAACACTGATATAAATATCAGGCTCTGAAGAGTATAGATTCACATGGTTCCCTTGACAATTCTTAAAGGGTGTGTGTGCGTGTGTGCGTGTGTGCATGTGTGCGTGTGTGCGTGTGTGTGTGTGTGTGTGTGTGTGTGTGATAGAGAGACAGAGAGAGATCCATTTCCCTGAGTTTTGAGTTCCTTGAGGCAAAAATCGAATCCCGGCCTCCCACAGCGCCCACCCCCACAGTGCCCAGCAGAGAGCCGGGCGAATGGATCATCTCTTGCTATTGGTTGCAGCAGTGATGTGGGCCGCAGTAAGCAGATGAGAAAGAAGGTTCTCTCGGGTGCTCTCTGCGCCTGCTCTGGGGAGGGGACATTGTTCTCGCCTGTCCTCCCTGCTCCTTCAGACAATCTCGGCGTCCAGCTTGGTGCAGCCGGAATGGGCCAGGGTGACCCTGCAGCCAGCTCCTCAGCTCACGAGGGACACCGAGGCCCATGGGGTGAACATTGTAACTCAAAGTCAGCAAATGCACGGCACATGAATCTGGTGGAATGCTGAAGGTTATGGGGTGGCCGCTGAGCAGAGTTTGGGAATTGGGGAAACTGTTTGGCCATGTGGTCAGGACTGGGGGAAGAGGCTTGCTCTTGCTGGTGGGAGGGACAACACGGAGCACTATGACAGTGTGAAAGAGAAGAAGACACAGAAGGGGAGGCAATTGGAGTGAGTACGCTGGGTAGGTGGTGTCTGGGAAAGGCTGATGCTAAGAACGGCTGCAGCGCTCTGGGTACAGGGCCGGATCCCCCTCAGTGCAGGAGGGAGTAGAACTGAGGCTCCCAAGAGGGGTGGGAAACTAGGACAAGTGCCCTGGGAGGACTAAGAAACGAGAGCGTGGAACTAGGTGCTAAATTGTGCGGCACAGACTGAGCGCTGAGTAGGTGGCCAGAGAAGGAACAGGTCTTGGAGTATGAGCATGACTTAAAAAAAAAAAAAGCAGCATCCAGAGAGAGAGGGCATGATGTGTAGTAATCGTGTTTGTATTTTCCCTGCTTGATGTTTTGACACCTGCAGCTTTGCGCATTGATGAGAGGTGCCTTCCAGCGTGTGCTAGTTCCTAGGGACCATAAGTGGTTCATAGACACAGCAGCCAACCCCGGGCTGCTCCCCAACTGCTTCTCACTTAACCCTCCTGCACTGACCCAATATTCCTGTCACTCTAACCACCTACAGGACAAATACCAGACAGCTGGCGACCTTCCCTCCAGCCAGGAGCTGGTGGACACGATGCCACTGGCTCACCCTGCCTTGTGGTTCCTTCCTGCGGAAACCACAGTAAAGGCTGAGGGCCGCCATCCTGCCTCACTCTTCTGCTTCCTGACCCACCTGGGGCTCCCCGGGCGGCCTTGCGTGGCAGGTGCAGCCTGGCAGGCCTCCCTCTCTTGGAGCGTCTTTCCGCGTCACTCCTTTAATCTAGGAGCCACAAAAACGCAAGAAGGCGGGGCAGCTGTCAAACTGGGGGCTACTGGAAAGAGGAAGGGGCTGACTGTGCAGGGAGACAAGCTCGGGTGTGTTTCCCCTTTCCTCTGACTCCACATGTTGCTCAGGGGCTTCCTGCCCTGCTCTTGTCTGAGTTGCCAGCATCCTTAGATCTCTCCATGATCCCTATGCCCACCCTGTAAGTGGCCCTTTCAGCTCTACACTTTCCCTGCTATTAAGGATTTTTAGGCACCTGTAGAGCCAATAGGGGAGATAATTTGGGAGCCGGGGATGGATGGATGGATTGGCGAACTTTTCTGGAATTTCTAAAATTGGTTCTCAGCAGGGACCACATTGGGACTTTGAAAGAGAGAGATGAGAAACAGGAGTGGAGTGGCTGGAGCAAATGTTCTCTTTCTTCTGTGAGACAGTGGGCCTGAAAGATAATTTCTCCTCCTGGTGTTTCCAGAGACTTGGTTCAGCACTCAGGATCCACCCTGGGCCCCCGCCTGCCATGGGCTGGATGTGGCTTCTCTTGTTCTGCAAGGTTGGAGCAGGGAGCAGAAGTCATAGTGTGATTACAGCTGAGGTGTGTCACTGGTTAGCTTTGGAGACCATGGGTCCTGGTGTCTCCTTCTATCAAGTGCAGGGTAGGACAGGACAAATCTTCCAGCTCTGGGTTTCTAGACAACTCCAAAGCAGGGAAGCGTCCCACTTCTGTGCTGGCAGCCCTGTCCCAGCTGCAGGCATGTATGAATGCTTTCCTCATATTACTAAAGGAAAATAAAGTCCCCTTCGAAGAGCTCTCCTGGGCACATAGTCTCCAGGTAGAACAGCTTCAGCCCATTTCCCTGTGGAAACTGCCCCTCAGACTGTAGGGGACACAGAACAGAAAGGCCCTGAGTGACAGTCACTTTTATTCCGGGCAGTGAGAGCTGCCAGAGCAGAGTGTCCTGCCTGAGGGGGGCTGCAGAGGGCAGCAGATGCTTCTTGGAGGCACTCGCCGAGTCCTGGGTCCCAGAAAGGATGTCCATTCATTATTTATCTTTCATAACTTAGGACCCGTTTAGAAGCTGGCTGCTTTTGCCTTCAGAGATGAGTACACACCCCGTTCTGATCACTCTCCTTCCTGCCTATCCCAGTGCTGCCCACCCACATCCGTGTTCAAACCCTGTCCCACACCCTTCTCGCACACTGTGGGCGGGCTCTTTGTCCAGAGCTAGCAGAGCATAGGGGCGCTGAGTGGAAGTCTGAGGACTATAAGATCACACTGCAGCCCTGTGCCAGAAAGGAGACAGGTCACGGGTGGGGGGTAATTAAAGGACACCTGTCACATCGATATGCATGATCTCATTGGTATCACTGATCAGATCTCATTCATGAGTTTTGAATCAGTCCAGTGAGGTGCATGGCATCTCTGCCTCTGACGGACCCTGGGGTTCCTGAAGGGGCATAATGGTCAGGTCCACCTGGTACAGTACAGTATCCTGCTCCTGCTCAGGCCCCACACTGCCTTCTGGAGAGACAAGGGATCTTTCAGGAGGAACCTGTTCCTGACGTGCAGCAGACAAGAGGACACCCTTGGGGACGGGGACAGTGAAGGTCAGGGTTAGGGTTTCCCTGAGGCTTTTGGGCCTGCTACCTTGAGACCAGTTCCAAGGCCATGGAGGTATCTTTGGGGGTAAACGTATGATTCTTAGGGCAAAGGCAGAAGCTCAGCTCACCTCCAGGGCAATGATTTTGCAGAAGCACGTGGAGATGGGCATCCGTCCACATGCGGTGAGTGCGCACACATGCATGTGGACACACACACATACACACGCGCACCTCTGTACCCAGAGCCACGGCAACATGGCTCCCCCACAGCCCTGCTCTCCCTCCTACCCTGTATGTTCAATCTTGTGAAAACTCCACCACTCTTAAGGTTAATAAGGCTCATTTGCTTAAGATAGCACCTGTTTCTATGGTGACTCCTGCCACCCAGAATCTGTTCATCAACAGAGACAAGAAAACAGTGACTTCCACCCTCTTTGAAAGGAAAAAGCTAATCTTACCCAAAGGCTTGACAGGCCAGCAGTCCAAGGAACTCTGGGCATCTGTCCTTCCGCCTGAGCTAAGTCCCTAGCCCTGGCCCTCCTCACACCCACCTAGCAGTCTTCAGAGTGTCCTGCATGTGCGAGACAACTTTCTCCTCACCATCCCTGGATGCCACATCGCTCTCCACAGGAGAGTATACTTTCTCGGCACTCTCGGCTATGGGCTCTTTGTCCCTCAGCCCCCGATCGCACTCCAGTTCCACTGGGGTCTTTTGAGCAGAGATGGCAGGAAAACCCAGGATGCCCCTGCCTTTTCCCAGGCCTGGTGTCCCATGCTGAGCCTGCCTGTCACCCTGGCCACCTGGGCTCCTGCAGCGTGCCCTCACACACCTGCTCCTTCCTGGCTGCAGGAGGCCACTGGCTCATTCTCGCTCCTAGAACCAGAGTCGTTGGTGCCTCTGCCTTGCTCACTGGGCCACCCTGGTCCTCTGTGGTCTGCAGTTGTGATTTGTGACACCAACCTGCTATGGGTCCCAAGCGTCGGTCCCAAATCACTAGGGAAGCAAGCAGGCGTGACTAATAATAAAACGCCAGTGAGTGATGTACAAAGAGAAAAAAAATGAGAGCATCTTCCATGTTCTCCCTCTAATAACGCCGCTCTCTCTCTCGCTGGCGCTCTGAAATGCTTTGTTGATGGGGAGAGCGGCGCACAGGGAATTGCATGGAACTTGGAGCTTGTTTCGTGTGTTCTGAGGCCCGGGGGAGCTGGTTGTGCTTATGAACAACGTTCTAGCAGAGGAAAAGGTTGAGGGCTGCTACATGGAGGATCAGGTACGGAGTCACACACTACCGGAGCGCGACACTGTCCCGAGTCTACCTAGCTGTCCCAGCCCGCAGGTGAGACGACAGAGACCCACCAAGAGCCACAGACCTGGCAAGTGGCCTAGGGGACAAGGTTTTGGAATCCTGGTCTCGAACTGCTTCCGAAGCAACCCAGTGCCCACCCAAAGGGAGCCAGTGCCTCTGGGCCTCTGTGGCACTGCGTCGTCCTGGCTTCCCTTCCTCTCTTAGGACAGTGCTTGGCCCAGACTCGTTTGTAAGGTCCCCGCATCTGAGAGCCAAGCTGGCCCAGCCTCGGGTCCAGCTCCCGGCAGACGGCTTCTCCTTGGACATCTCTAGAGAAAACCACTCTGCCAAGAGACAGCAAAAGATACTGCATCCTCATTGGAAGGCCAGGCTTCTGTCTCAACCTCCTTGGGGAGTTCCAGCCTCATCCCCATCTCCTGCTTGGAGACCCAAGTAGTACCTTGGCACAAGCAGGTCTACAGACCTTCAGGTGTCCCCTGCTGCCCACACTGCCTGCACCCCAGTGCCCAGCTCAGCAAAGGACACATACCTCCAGGAGTACCCCCAGTATCACCCTTCAATCTTCACCTGTTGATGATGCAAAAGGTCCCAAAGCTGTCCCCAATATGTCCTCTCTTGCCATGACACAGACCACCATCACCTCTTTCTAAAGAGCAATGTTCTCTTATTGCTGCCTGGTGTACCCCACATGGCAGTCATCTTCTTAAAAACACACGGGAGTTTGAACCCCAGGCTCAAGTCCTCCCAGGGTCTGGGAGCTGAACTCCTTGCCAAGACCTGGATGCAGCCCCCAGACACACCCCTTCTTTTGATCAAGGATGCCTTACATGAACTGTACCCTCAACATGTTCCGAGTGTACCATACAGTACTGGAAACCAGACGAACAAGCTGCGTGGTGCATCTCTAGGACTTAACCAGTTTGCATACCTGAAACTTTAGATCTACTGAGGAGCAGTGCCCCCCCAACCTGCCTCAGTGCCTCACCGCCCTCTGCCCTCAGTCACACCAGCCTGTTCTGATTTGGGACACGTCTGGCTCCTTCCTGCCGTCCTGCCTGGACAACTTCCTGATGGGCCACCTGCACAGAGAGCTCTTCCTTTCCCCTCACTCCGTGGTTCTCAGCCTTAACTCCAGCCCAACACCCCCCACTCTGTGCATCAGGCGTTGATTTTCTTCTTCCCAGGTGGAAGCTCCTTAATGGAAGGGATCTGACTGTGTAGACTTCTGGTTTGCAGTGCCTGAAGGGAGCCTACTGCCCAAGATGAGCTGAGCACATGCTGAATGAATGAATGAATGAATGAATGAACAGAGGTGGCTTCACCAGTACAGATAAAGGAAAGCTATGATTCTTCAATGATCTAAAGCTTCCATTCCACTGATGTGGCCTACGGTTATATTAACTGTCTTAACTCCTGCATTACAGTTTGACATTCTATTATTAGCTGAAAATTTGGATTTAAATTAGTTTAGGAATTAACAAAACTCTTTTTAATCTTCTCTTCATGAACCTCTGACATGCTAGATCTTCCTCACTCTCTATTGCATGCAATGGGCTGGGGACCTAAATATAGAACTTCAGATTAATCCCTATTAAAGTTAATTTTTGTAACGCAACCCTCTCCTGATTTACCAAGATGAATGGTTTTACATTAACCATTATACCCATTACATTAGCTATTCCGTGAAAGTATGTGTGACCCTACAAACTCAGTGGGCATAGTGTCCACAAAAATGGTCAGCGAGGCGTGTCTTATGCCAGGATCTTGTGGAGTCACCAGCAACCAACCTTAGGATTGATACTAACTCATTGTCACTCTTCTTCAGAACTGGTTTGTTAACAAGCCCTGGCCAGTCACACACAATGGCCCTCCCTCCACCTGCGGCTTCTCATGACGTAGGTGGTCTAAGCCTTCTTCTGTCAGGCTGTCCTGAGCTTCTAGGTGTTTCTGAGTGCAGAGGACCACATGCCAACAAAGAAAGGGGACACCAGTGACTTGCTCTTAGTCAGCCTGATATTCACTGTTCACTGTTGCCCCAGACAATACATTTACAAAGCTGTTTTTTAATTTTTTTTTTTGAGACAGGGTCTCGTTTTGTAGTTCAGGCTGGCCCTGAGCTCACTATGTAGCCCAGGCAAGCCTCGAACTCAGCAATCCTCCTGTCTCTGCCTCCCGAGTGCTGGGATGACAGGCATGAGCCACCATACCCGGCTGTTTTTTAATTTTGATGGGGATTAATATTACACTCAAGACCTCAAGCTTGGGAGTCCATACTTCCCTTTCCCATTTCTAGGAATGACTTCATGAGCACAAATCTAAGCTCTTTCTGGACTCTGAATATGTGGTTCACCTGGAAATCATGACCTCTTTAAAGCAAGAGTACATTTGCACAGAGAGATTTTAGGAAAAGGGTCCAGAGCAAACAAAGGTCCATAGAGGCTGCAAGAGCAGAGTAGATGGAGATGTCACGAGCTGGCCAGTGAGAGATCACAGGACCTGGGGAGAGAGGGAGGCAGGGGCCAGGCCTGCGAAGGCCTTGAGTGATGTGCTGGGAAGACAGAACTCTGTCCTCTATTTTTTTTCTGTTTTGTAGTACAGGGGATTGAACTCAGGACCTTGTGCTTACCAGGCAGGTGTGGAGCCACTGAGCCATAACCCCAGCCCACAACTCTGTTTTTGAGACTGGGGAGTTGCTCAAAGCATCACATAGAAAAGAATACAATTGGGTTTAGATTTTAGAAAAATCATCCTCACCGGACATGGTGGCTCACACCTATAATCCCAGCACTTGGGAGGCAGAGGCAGGAGGATTGCTGTGAGTTTGAGGCTTGCCTGGGCTATGTTCTGAGTTCAGGACCACTGTGAACTACAAAGCGAGACCTTGTCTCAAAAAAAAAAAAAAAAAGGAAAGGATAGGAAAGGAAAGGAAAGGAAAGGAAGAAAAAAGAAAGAGAAAAGAAAAGGAAAGAAAGAAAGAAAGAGGAAAGGGAAAGGAAAAATCATCCTCTGAAGGCTTGCTTTGAGGGGGCAAAATTATAAGAGGGAGAGGAATCAGCAACTTTTTCAATAACAACAGAGTGATGAGTGAAAACGGCCTCAGCTAGCTCAGACATCTTGGCTTTTAAGTCTATTCAGGATTCTTTTTTCTACCTTATCAAACACTGAGCTTCTAGTTACACTATTCTTTCCTGAAATTCAGTCTCTTATGACATCTGACCTTTTCAGGCTTGCTCAGAATTTAAAATTCATCTCAATTTCTATCTCCACCATGGAGTCCTCACAGAGTGGTGCCATTTCTATTTATCCACTAGCATATCCAGTCTTTGTCTAGTTATCCACCCATCTAGCCACCTGTCCATTGGCCTTTCCATCCTCCAGCCATTCACCCGTCTATTTATTCATCCTTCATCCCTCCCTTCATTCTTTTATCCATTCACTCCTTCATGCCCTCTATCACTCACTGTTAAACTGAATGCCTCTCATAGTCTGGAGGTTGTACTAAGTGCTAAGGATATAATAAGAATAAGATGCAGTTTTGTTCCCTAGAAGGAAATGGTCTGTGAGGGAAAAGAGACTCAGGTAATAACAGTCCCATGTGATGGGGTGCTGGGTGAGGTGCGACTCAGTGTAGCAGGAGCACAGATAGGGCTGAATTATCAGAGCAAGGCCCTCAGTGGGGGTGACGTCTGAGATGAGCCTTAAAAGGGAGAGGTTGTCCCATCAGGAAGAGGGGTGCATTCTCAGTCCTCACTTCTCCCTGGGTCTAAAGGACAGCTGGACTTAACGCCAAGTCACTGAGTGTTAGTCTGCAGTTATTATTCCTTATGTGTTGGCCTTGTCTTTCCACCAGCACATCAGAAAAAAACACATTTAACATTCCTAACATGTATTCATCACATTTTTTTTTTTTTTTGAGACAGGGTCTCACTTTGTAGTTCAGGCTGGCCCTGAGCTCACTATGTAGCCCAGCTAAGCTTCGAACTCAGCAATCCTCCTGTCTCTGCCTCCTGAGTGCTGGGATTACAGGCGTGAGCCACCTTGTGCGGCACTGTGGTATGTGGTATTGATTGCTGGTGGGCGTGAGTCTCCACGCCCAGCATTGTATGTGGTTACTGGGCAGCTAACACGGTTGGTCCTAACACTTCCCTTTTTTTTTTTTGCTTTTTGGAGACAGGGTCTCGCTTTGTGGTTCAGGCTGGCCCTGAGCTCACTGTGGTGCCCAGGCAAGCTGCCGCGAACTCAGCAATCCTCCTGTCTCTGCCTCCCGAGTGCTGGGATTACAGGCGTGAGCCACCACGTCCGGCATTGTGGTATGCGGTGTTGATTGTTGGTGAGCGTGTCTCCACACCCAGCATTATATGTGGTTACCGGGGATTGAACTCAGGTCCTTGAGCTTGCGAGGCAGGCGTCGGAACCACTGAGCTAACCCTCCAGCCCTATCACATTCTTATTTATATTTAACGTTACTGTTTCAAACAGCCACGGTGCTAAGCACAGGGCAGCTTACACGTTTGGTCCTAACACTTCCCTTTTTTTTTGGGGGGGGGTTTGAGACAGGGTCTCACTTTGTAGTTCAGGCTGGCCCTGAGCTCACTATGTAGCCCAGGCAAGCCTCGAACTCAGCAATCCTCCTGCCTCTGCCTCCCGAGTGCTGGGATGACAGGCTTGAGCCACCAAGCCCAGCAACACTTCCCTTTTTAATCTAATGCCCGCTGATGGCTTTTCTTCCTCAAAGTCTTTCAAATGATAACCAGTTGCGCAGCTCATTGTCTCAGCCAGGCCCTGTCCTACCTCTTGGGAGAAAACATATCCTCCTGGTCACCAAAGACTCAACTTTTGAAGCTAAATGTAGAGGGTGTAAGGTGAGAGAGATGGACAGAGCAGAAAACCAGAGGTGTAGAGAAATGACTCAATGCTGGGTGCTGGGTGGCAGGTGCTTTACATGTCTCATTTCAGCATCCTGCAAGGTTGACATGGGTCTCCCAGTATGTGGATGACAAAGCAGACTCATGGACAAGAATAGTTGGCTCATGGTATGTTGGAAAATTGATCTCCTGGGTCCATGCTGCCCAGGCTGGGGCTAAGATTATGTGGCTTAGGGTACAAGGGCCACCAGCCTCAGAACATGCCACCTCTTAGCACTCTCAGTGGGTCCTGGAGCAAGTTCTTGCACTGACCGCACCTGTACAGTGGGTATGGAATACATAAACTGGGTGTGGCTCTGGAAGCCTGGTCACCAGTGTGGTGGCACTGAGGTTGTAGAGGTTTACTCTTAAAGTAGGGTCTGGTGGAAAGAAATGGGATGCTCTTCCCTCAGAAAGGATTAATTCAATTCAGTTCCTTTGAAAGCAAGTTATAAAAAGAGCAAGCCTGGTCCCTGAATCTCTCTGGCTTCTGTCTCACCCTGCGATTCTTTCATACATGGTCCCATCACTGTGATGAGCCTTGCTGTGCAGCCCTCACCCAATGCTAAGCAGATGAAGCTGTATAATCTTGGGCTTTCAATCTCTAAAACTGTCATCTAAATCAACCTCCTTTCTTAATGAAGTAACTAGCCTCAGGTATTCTGTTAACAGCAACAGAAAGTGAACTAATACTTATGAGTATATGTATACGTTTTGGATTCAAATCCTAGACATGTTGCATACTCACACACTTTAGGTCTCGATATCCTTATTTTCTTATTAGGGCTTTTATGAACATTAAATAAGATAATATAAAATATAGTGCTGGGTAGGACCTGTGGGCGGGACCTTGGAGACTGTCTGGTGCTTGGTCCCTTCCTCTCCAACCCTTTCTAGTCTTTTTGCCTCCTGCCCACCATGAGGCGAGCAGCTTTCCTGCACTATACCCTCCCACCATGATGTTTCTACCTTGGAGCAGTCTGTCACAGCCACGCCCCAGATCAGTCCTATTGCTTCCTCAGGAATTCTACCAGAGGTTGGTGATGAGGCCCATGAGATGGTGACAAGCCCAGGTTCCTTATGTGAGGACAGCAGGGGACTGGCGCTGTTGGTTCCAGGTGTACCCACTTCACAGGTGTCAGCCCTCCCTGTCCGAGCTGAGGTCAGAATGGGTGTGCAGGACTGCGCTGTGTGGTATGTGCGGGGTGGGGAAGAGATCTTTTTTGCTTGATCCAGGAATTCTCCTGGATGGCAGAAATGGTTTCCATAACGACTTTCTGATATAAACATATTTGATAAAAATAAGTTAACAGCGGAGCTGCAGTAGAGCACAGATTCTCAGAGTGGAGAGAGGAAGAGGGGGAGAGAGAGAGAGACAGGGAGGTAGAGAGAGAGAGAGAGGGAGAAAGGGAGGGAGAGACAGAGGGAGAGACAGAGAGACAGAGAGCTTGAAGAACACCATTTTCTATTTCTCCCTCCCAGGCAGCCTCTCCCTATCTGCTTGCGTTAGACCCACCACACAGCTTTGTTTACCATGTTCCTCTGCACACGGCCTCTCCCTCTCTGCCTTTCTTCTTCTCGCCTTCTCTCTCCTGCTCTCTCTCCCTGCACTCCCCTCCTTAGTTACCTGAAGCACTACAGTATGTATGGGATAATATGATAAATTCATTTCCAATTCACTGCATTATCCCTTGAATATTTTAATGACTCATTGAATGGAGTAAAAAAAGCTATTTCAAATGAACAATTATGCTGCATTAGTCTAAGGGCTGATTATATTTAAACACGACTCACATGGATAACAGGACAGAACGACCTCAGCACAGGAGAGCTAATTTGGCTCTTATCTCCAAATAATTTCATACCGCAAATTACCATGAAAACCTAAAGGGCTTTAAAAACATTCATCAAAAGATAATATTCCAACTTTGTAGCAACATTTTATTTAAATTCTTTTGAATGGGAGCGGAGGCATCTCTGGGGTGGGACAATGACAGCGCGGTGGGGACTGGAAGTGATAAGGAAGTGGCAGAGGTGCTGGGGGCTGTGGTCAAAGTGAGGCACAATCTCTCTGGCAGAAGTGGCTTCCGCCCGGCCCCTGGGAAGCAGCCTGGCCGGGGTCTGGGTGTGCTCTGGGAGAGCTCGGGGGAGTCTGATCCGGGCCCGAGTTCACAGGGCAGTCCCCAGAGCGGGCATGGCAGTGGTGGCCCCACCTCCACCAAAGCCAGCCTAGGTCATGCCAGATCCCCAGCTGGGCCCGGATCCACCTAGACTTCAAAGGCCAAGAGCTGAGCCATGTTGGGTGAGGTCTAGAATTTCTACTCTTTAAGATCTGAGGGCAACAGTCCAAGGGAACTGCGAAATCCTGATATCAAAGTTGGAGGTGGATTGAAAAATCCCTTATCAAGGTCCTACTCTTCTGTATCCAGAGCTGTCATTTTGGGCTGGGGATTTAGCTCAGTGGCATAGTGTCTGTCTCTTAAACACAAGGTCCTGAGTTTGATCCCCACTACTGGTAATCCCCACCCCAGAAAGCCATCATTGCATAGGACACTGGGAAAACTGATGTTTTTATTGCAATCATTTTTTAAAATGAAGAAACCGAGGCTCAGAGTGTTGTATCTGCAGTGACTGGGTATAGAGGTGCCTCTGGCTCACCTGAGTCAGGGCGCAGCCTGAGCTGTGCACAGACTGATTTCTGACCACAGCCACCTCCATAGTGTCCACAGCAATGCTTTTTAAAAAAACAAAAAACAAACAAACGAACAAAAACCCATGGTCTGGACTGATGGGGAGCATGAGCCTTTGGTTGTTCATTGCTTTCTTTGCGTGGCACTGGGGACTAAGCTTTGGGCCTTTGCCCTGAACTGCATCCTCAGAGCAAGTTTACTTCTTATTCTGAGACGGAATCTCAGTAAGTTGCTAAATTGACCAGGCTGGGCTCTAACTTGCTATCCTCTTGCCTCAGCCTCCTAGAGTTCTGGGATTTACAGGTTTGGATCACTGTGAATTTCAAGATGGCCTTAAACTCACTATCTAGCCTAGATGGCCTTGAACTTGAGGTGACTCTGCTGCCACAGCCTCTCAGTCCTGGGTATGGGACCATCACACCTAGTGTGTTTAGTACTCAGCGTTGCCCTCTTCATACATGTGTGGGCAGCAGCACAAATACAAAGCAAAATTTAAAATGCAAGTCTCAGTAAAGAAATTACTATTAACCCTTTATTCTGTTGATTACTGGGGATTTAGAGAAAGTAAAATAAAAATCATATTGAATCATTATTTGTATATATATATTTAAGCTTCTACAGGATCTGCCATGTAAAATAAAAATCATATTGAATCATTATTTGTATATATATATTTAAGCTTCTACAGGATCTGCCACTCCATTGATTAGGATTAAAGATAAATGGGCTGCTTTCTAGTGCCTCTCTCTAGGAAAACTGGTGTTTGCATATGGAATTTCCTTTTTCTCTGCCTCTGCCCCGAAGAGCAAGGGTTTGTGTCTGTTTGGGGCTTCAGAAGCCATGGTCCCAGAGACACAAAGTATCTCACTTCAGCCCCTTCAGCCCTGGAACCAGTCACGCAAATACGAGGGTCCTGGCATACACTGACCACAGAGCTAGAAAGCAGGGTACTACGATCCTTGACCTGTTTATTGGGTTTTCCATTTGTCTTATTCACCTAACACACTGAGAGGTCTTTCAAAAAATTTTTTAAAACAACTAATTATAGGAAAATTCAACCCTGTAGAAAAGTAGACAGAATAATGACCCCCTTAGAGGACCTTTAAATCAACCCAGAATCTGTTGCATTTATAGCTGCCAAAGGGTGAGGGCACTGAATGAAAGGGAAAATGAACTTGCTCGTTCCTTTTCTTTCTTAAAACAAAAAAGATATTCAGGGGTAAATTTTAGAATCATTGACGGTTTCTAGGAAGATTTTCTTTTTTGGAAGAAAAAAGGTACTCTTGTCTCCTTAATTGTTCTTCGTGTTCTTTGTCACCAGTCATGATATTCTTTATGGAAAGTATTAATGCACCACCTTCCTGTGTTCAATATTCCCATTAACAATAAAGAGTCTAATGAAAATATCTGTATGAAAAGCCCCAAGCACTAATTTCAGAGACAAATAGAAGGGGAACCAATAAGTGCTTCTTCTGAAACGAATGATGCAAATTAATTGATATCTTAATTAGGCTTCAGCATGAAGATTATTATTTCGATTGAATCCGAACTGAAAAGCATCTTTAAGGAAGGAAAGCTGAGGACGTGGTACTGCGGAAGAAAGATGCTTCTTGTCCAGACTCTGATAGAAATCACTTCTGCTTGGTGGGAGAGTTTCAAAGAAGGCCAGGAAGGATGGGGTACAGCTCAGTGCGTCTGCCGCTCAGGCTGGATTTGGGGACTAAGGCCTAGAGTCTTGCTCCAGAGCCCATGGAAAGCAACAGGTTCAGGAAGCCCCATGCCCAGCCTATCTCTGGGCCCTCCTTCAGGCCTGGAGCCTGCTCTGAGCAGCCTATTCGACTTTGTTTGCACTGTACTTCTGAGCTCTCGAGCTGCTGGCCTTGGAACAATGACCACCATATAACAGCGAGTGTGTCGAGATGACTGTGTGCTCTGGGTATGTTCCAGGCACATGCGCTCAGTTAAGCAGAGACTGCCAGTATCTGCGCTTTCCACGTGACTTTACTGAGACACAGAAAAGTCGAGCAACTAGTCCAGCATCACACAGCTCATAATGGTGGGTCCGGGATTTGAACCACACTGATCAAACATATTTGCTGAATTAAATGAACAGAAAGATACTCTGAATTCCTGGTTCCTCCTTCTGGGCAGCTCTCTGACTCTTAGCTTTTATTTAAATCTCCTGCAGGTTGAGATCCCTGTGCTGCACCATCCAGAGCCTTCAGGTCTATCTTTGGAGGGGGGAGGGGCTCCAGATCTCCCCTGATTTGCTGAGACCTTCATCCTCGCTCTCCTCTCTCAGCCTGCACAGACTTCCAAACATTTTCCCTGCTTAGGGGCTCTCATGGCCACAGCCTCGTCCCCACCCTGTTAGACCTGATCCCCTCATACCAGGGCCAGCTTGGGCCCCACCAAGTTTGTCTCTGTGGCCCCTGGGGACTGCAGGGCCATTGACATTCTGTCTCTGCAGTGATGTTACTACTTGCTCTACTTCTGAGAATGCCCGGGCAATGGTGAATTGGGTGTGGTTTTATGGGGTTCAAAATACTGATCAGGTACCTTAAGTACCAAGATAGTATTTCCAGGGGGGTGCCCTGGAAGTCGCTATTCACCAAGGGTGCATGGAGACAGAGCCCTGGCAGTGGGCTGGGGGGTTCCTATCTTAGGGGAGGGGTGCATGATGGCCCCCCACAGTGGAGCTGATGGGGCATCTGGTGTGACCAGCCTGGGTGCTTGGGAGCCCCAAGCCCCACAACCCACTAGCTTCCCCGGCTATAAGATGGGTCATGCCAGTCACAAAGTAATGGCAAGTGGCAAAAGTTTCTAAGGTGGCCGGGCGTGGTGGCTCACGCCTGTCATCCCAGCACTCGGGAGGCAGAGACAGGAGGATTGCTGAGTTCGAGGCTTGCCTGAGCTACATAGTGAGCTCAGAGCCAGCCTGAACTACAAAGGGAGACTCTGTCTCAAAAAAAAAAAAAAAAGTTTCTAAGGTGTTTTCATTTGAAAAGGGCTCCACAGAGGGGAGGGGCTGTAGCCCACTGAGGCATCCGGCGCTGCCCTGCGGCCTCCCTCCCAGCTGCTGCTCCTCTAGGATGCTTGGCCCACGTGTTCTCTCCTGACAGACTTAAGTGCATGCTGTACAGAGCAGGCAGGGTGCCCAGGAATCTGCATTCCACCAATCTCGTCGGCCCAGCACTGTCCTGTGTGAGTCTTTGTTATGGTATGGGGCCTATGCCTATAATCCCATCTGGGAGACTGAAGCAGGAGGGTTATGGTGAGTTCTGTTCCAGCCTACTAAGTTCAAGGCCAGCCTGAACTACACGGTGAAATCTGTCTCAAAAAGAAAAAGAAGTGGTTGCTGTATATTATGTCTGGAGATGGTAACTAAGACAGACCCATGGCCACAGCAAGCGTCACTGTAGGGTCCTTAGGTTCGATTCGAGCCCTCCCTTCCTTTGGCTGAGGCCCAGGACCTGAGAGCTACATGGAGTGGCTGACACCATTTTTGTAGCTGGCGGAACTTGGGGGCAGGGAGGTGGGCGACAGAGTAAGAAGGGCTACTGTTTCCTGCTGGGCACCAAGAGGGACTGGGTGAGAATGCATGGAAACCTGAACCTTCTCCTGCCTGGCTGGGAAGCCGAGGGCCGCACCGGCTGGTGGCCCTGGTTAAACTCTGCAGCTCAGCAGTCTTGCCCAGCAGCTGCCACCTGTCACCTGCCACCCGCCTCCTGCTCCGCCTTTCCGCTGGAGCTGCCGAGGTGAAGCCACGCTTCATGCAGAGCAGCAGTGAGAGAGGCGCCCTGAGTGGGTGCTGGAGTGAGGGGCAGTCAGTGGGAGTATGGCTTCGGGGTTTGAAGAGAGGCAGGGTCACAGTCCCAGAACCACCCTGGCCACAGCTGCGGGGACCCGCTCAAAGGAGGCCTTGCGTGTGCAGGGAAGGTGGTGAGCATGACCTTCAGAGCTACATTCCTCTCTTGAGCCTTCCACACGCGTGAGCCTCACCCAAGCCAGAAGACCACAGTGGTCTAGACAATGAGGTGACTGACATCTTGTGTGCCGTCTACTTCCCTCCACACCCCACAGTGTGAACTTCCCAGGTCTACTCCTTGCACGGGTCCAGAGGGCCTCTTCAGCAGAGGTGCCTGGGGGGGAAGGGCACTGTCCAAGATGCTGCAGCTGGAGTCTCCTTTGAGAGAGGCTCTCAGGGTCCCGACCAGCCTGCCAATAGGAGGACTGTTATCCCTTCTAGAACTTCCTGGGAAGGGCCCTGCTCACTGGTCTAGGAGGGGTTGCCAGGGTAACGGCCCTCTCCCCACCCCCACTCTGGTGTGAGAATTTTAGACAGACACTCCTCCAACACAGAGAGCTGGTAGGGGAGACACAGCCCTTGGGCCCATGGTTTTCTTCACAACTTCCAGAGTGGAACTTCCAGTGGGCCATTGCATCAGAGCGTGACCAGAACCACAAAAAATAGGTAGCTTGGTTTGCACTTATAGATAAGGGCAAAATACTCAGGGGTACCAGGGAACAATGACTTGGTAACTAACTGTGACCCAAACCAGATCCAAACTAAACTTTTCTAGTTCTGGGTTCCCACTATCTTTGGGGTGGAGGCCTTTATCTATTCTTTGCAAAAGCCATCTGCAGGCACAGATTCAAAAGCCATTCCTAGGCACAGATTCGTGACTGTTACAGGCTCACATGGATTTCCCCAAAGTACACTGTCAGGTGCTCATGAACAAAAGCTTTTATAATTGAAGGAGGTTGAGAAATAAATGCATATTGTATATAGCTTGTCTTTTGTATCTATGAGTTCCAAACCCTTGGATTCAACCAATTACAGATTGGAGAACATATAAGTTCTATCTGTACTGAACACATACAGACATTTTCCCTTGTCATTATTCCCAAAACAATACAGTATAGCAACTATTTACATGGCATTTTACATTGTATTAGGTATGGGTAATCCAGAGAACATTTAAAGCATTGGGGAGGATAAGTACAGGCTCTAAGCAAATACTCCACCACTTTGTATAACGGACTTTTGCACTAGTGGATTTTGGTATCTACCTGGAACCCTCAGTCCCCTGGCAACACCCAGGGATGACTGTAGAGCTTGTTAGGATAGTAAAATCTTGAAAGACCATTGAGTGACAAGTGAGATCAATTCAGTTTAACCCAAAGTCTCAGGAACTTGTTGTAACAGAAACCTCCAACTGCTCCTTGACAACCCACCAGATGTGATTAAGAAGAAAATGCTGCTTTCATAACTATCAGGAGGCAAAATGAAGGTGGCTGTGTGTTTCTGTACAGATAGGGAAATCAACAAGCCTCCTCCATGCTCTTCCCCCAGCGGGACAAGCATGCCCCAAGGACACCCACAAGACAACACTGCTTCCCAGATTGCATAGTCATGCAGCTCCCCAGCCTAGTGGTGTGTTGCCGGCACCAGCTGTTTTGCTTTCAGAACTTTTGCGAGCCAGTTCTTAGTTCATTATGACCTTAAAGTTGACCGTGGAAGAGCACCTATGCCCACAAGTCAGCAAATACCAAGTAACAGGGTTTACTTTTGCTCGTCTCCTGAGAGCAACATTACCAGTGCACCCACTGTAGTCCTTGGACATTTTTTGAAATTATTAGATTTCATTTGGGAGAAGCAGTGACAACCACATGCCAGACGGCCATCTGACACACAAGTCCTCGCCTATCCAGATCCCTCAGCCTCCCGAGGGACAGCTGAAATCGCACAGGACAACTATCTTTCCAGCCACAATCTCAGGTGATTCAGAGGTGTCGATTGTCTGCTTACCTGGATATCCGTCACCAGCCAGTGTCTCCAGAATCTCGCTGTGGGGTGGTACCTGCTGGGAGCATCGGGATCCACCATCACCAGGAGGTACTTCTTGTCCTGTAACACACGCACCAGAAGGTAATGTAGCCTCAAGGCCGGGATTGTGACAGGAGAATCCCAAAGGAGAAAATTCTCCTTCACCTCTGTTCCAGCCGAGAATGATGGCCAGCCCCCATCTCGCCCTACCCAGTCTATCTTTTCTCTCACAATACTCATCTTATGTCTCACATTTACTCTCAGAGAAGTAGTCTATGCACTAGACAGCAGGACTCTTAGCCTTCCCCTGATGAAGCAATAAACCCATTCTATTTCCTAAGCACCCAGAGGCCCCTGGCACTGTGCTAAGTGCTAGGCTAGAAACAAAGAAACCAACAAAGGGCCTCTGCCCTTCAGGAACATCCAGTACTTCGAGGGACTTAGCTATTAATTCAGCAGTAAGTGGGTGCTTGCTCTGTGTTGGGTCCACTAGGATGCGTTTCTCCCCTTAATGAGCATTAGCTGAATACTTGTTATGTGCCAGAGCCTGTTCCAGATGCCAGGAAGTTAACAGAACACAGGGCACTAAGATCCATACTTTCAAGGAGCCTTTATGTTAGACACAGATTTTAAAAAAGAAAAAAAAAAAACACAGCTGAAGTCCTGCCCAGTTGTGATCAGTGCTTGGACAAAAGTGAAATAGGAAAGATGAGAGGGAGCCAGCAAAGCATGTTTCTCTATGCAAGGCAGCGGGCCCTGTAGGTCTTCAGTTGGGGAAGGGGAAACCCAGCCTTGAGGAAGAGAGAGCACCACTGGGGATGGAGCACACAGGGGCTTAGAGAGGTGGGTGACAGGAAAGTTTAGAAGCCAAGCGAAATTATCTATAGGAAGCAGGTCCAAATGGAAAGAGAAGAAAGGGCAAAACTCAGGGAAGGGGGGAGTGGAGGGCTGGGGTGGGTCTTCAATAGGAGCAGGGGATACAGGGAGGTGTGGTAAGAAATGAGGACAGGGTCTTCCAATTGTCTCTATTTTTCTTGGAATTAGAGATGAAGTCAGTAGGAAAATAAGACTATGGGAAGTTTGGGGACAGAGAAGAATGCAAGTTATAGTCATTTAAAAAATTGAAAAAAGAATACACTCTGGGTAGATAGTTGGGTTACAAAGTGACATTGTCATAGGGAAGTGCCTTTGAGAAGTTGTCTTTGGCACTTGCTTTTGCTTTCCTTCCCTTTTCCTTTCATCCCTAATCCTTTTGATAGGTTTATGTTCTCTCCTTTTTGCCTGACATTCTCAATTCTACTTTTTTTTTGTAGTGTTTTGAAGCAACTTTGTAGTTCAGGTTGGCCTTGAACTCACAGCAGTCCTCCTGCCTCTGCCTCCTGAGTGCTGGGGTTACAGGTGTGAGCCACCACACCTGGCTCCTGACATTCTAAATTCTAAAGAGAAGCTCCATCAAATAGTGAAGCTATCAACTTCTAAGTAAGATTCTTCAGATTTACTAAACAAGAACATTTGATGACCTTTTAGTTCTGTATGTTACTATGGAGTTTAGGACAGAGGAGCTGGCTGCAAGAAGTCGAGGCTCACTCTGACATTCTAGACAGAGGAAAATAAAGGACCACATGCCTTGTATGCGGAAGGCTGTGTTCAGTCTTCATGGCCTGCTCCTCCTTTCTTTCCTTAAAAAAACCCTTTGGGCCTCTTACCAAAAATAGAGCTTTGAGAAGCTCTTCTGAAGAACCATCCTTGTATCTTTTCTATATATTTTCCCCCAAATCTTGCCTCCTGAAAAGCAGCAGGCAGCCCAGGCCTTCATTCCTGTAGCAACATTACATCCCACAGTTGTATGATGCTTAATTATTCAAAGACAGGCATAGCTTAAGGGGTCCTTGCGGGTAATGTGGATGGAGACTGGACCTGGTGAGAATGACGGAGTAGAGGAGATGGAAAGAGGAGGAGTGAGGAAGAGGAGCAGAAGGGTCGTGGCGCTCCTCTTAACCTGGGCACACGCGCAGCTACACTGTGGTGTTCCAAGTGCATGGGCACAGGAGCATTCATGAGTGCTGATGGGACACAGAGCCTAAATCTCTCTTCCCTGGGATCTGCGGAAGCCTTCCAGGGGTTGGCTCTGGAGCTTGATCTTAAAGGGTAAGCAGATAAAAGATCAGAAAAGCTCGCTATAGGCAAAGGGAACGTCATGTGTAAAGGGGCAGAGATGTTTGCGAAATGGCTAGGACATAGGCAGCTGGAAAGAATTGAGAAGGACACAGGGACCCCATAACAGGGAGCCCTACGTTTCCTAGGTTATTCAGAACTGGTTCCATGGTGGGACCTACTGACATGACAACTGAAATGGGTGGATGATGGTGTGTTTTGGGAGGGCACATGATGGGGTAAGACAATAAAAGCAGAGAAAAATGATAATTGCTACACTCTGAAGAAGCAAAAGAGGGACTTCAAGATAGAAAGGAGAGACATACATTGGGACTTCGCAGGGTGATGTTGGAGAGGGAGAGTCATATGACTTTGGGTTTCTGTCTGGTAGCTGGTGGGGATGAGTAAGACATGAGCATCAGTGGCAGCAAGGCCGGGACAGGCGGGTCTGCAAGTTTATGTTGAAACACATAAGCACAGCTGTCCTTTGTCTGGAGCAATGGGGCTGACAAGTGACACTGGACCTGGGGACGGATGAGATCATCCAGGGAGAATTTGTGGTGTGAGAACTGAAGGAGTTCAAGGCATAGGGAGAAGAAGAGGCTGAGAAGAGAGTTAGGAGGACAGTTGTCATTATGGTTAGATGTGAATTTCCTCCTAGATTCCCATATGTGTGGAAGGTGACTGGATTATGGGATACCATCTCACCAGTGGATTTGAGCATTCATGAGTTCGGTGGTTGGATGTGGTGTTAGGAGGGGGACCCTGGCTGGAAGGAGGTCACTGTGGACGTGATCTGGGAGAATGCATACTCATCCCTGGCTCCTCCCTGCTCTCTCCTTTCCTGGCAGCCATGGAGTAAGCAGTTCTCCTCTGCCAGGACCCTCCTCATGGCCTTCCTGCCTTGGAGTCAGCCAGCTATGGACTGAATCCTCTAGAGTGTGGACCAAAATAAACCTCTACAAAAACATCACCAGTTATAGCCAGCAGGGATCACTAGCAACTTTCCAAAGAGGAGAAGTCCAGAATAAAATACCAACTGTTGATTGTTAAAATCCAAAAGGAACAGTGAACCACATCTTACATGCCATAGGAAATTAAATCAGAGACTGTGAAGATAAACCCAAGAAAACCTCCAAGGACTTAGAAGGGAAGATAAAGAAATGAAAATATTAAGATATGTGTGATCCCTATGGAATTCCAGAATGAGAAACAAAGCATAAATACATTAGAAGAAGAAATAGAACATGTTTTTCCCTCTTTTTCTCTCTTTGGAAATGACATGAAGAAATCCAGTTTAAAAACTGAAAATAACTAGATTAATATTCAGTAAAGTAAGCTGTTACAAAATGTACACAAAACCAATACTAATATTAGCCATAAAATATACTTTTTAACCTCACCTGCAATTATAACAAAAATAAAATATCTCAGAACTAACATGATGAAAAGTACAAGTGAAAATAAACTACTGTCAGGAGAAGGAAACTGAGTGACCAAGGAGAGACATAGTCTGCTTTTTTTTTAGACAGAGTCTCACTTTGTAGTTCAGACTGGCCCTGAGCTTACTATGTAGCCCAGGCAAATGTTGAACTCAGCAATCCTCCTGCCTCTGCCTCCTGAGTGCTGGGATTACAGGCATGAGCCACCACACTTGGCATTTTTGGTATGTGGCACTGATTGCTGGTGGGTGTGAGTTACCATGCCCAGTATTGTTGTATGTGATTACCGGTGATCGAACTCAGGACCTTGTGCTTGCTAGGCAGGTGCAAGAACCACTGAGCTAACTGTCCAGCCCAACATATTCTCCTTTTATCTTGCCTCAGTCTCCTGAGTCACTACATAACAGGCAAGCACCACCCCGCCCAGGTCATAGTCCATTTTTAAACTGAAATACTTGTTTTGCAAAATATCAATAAAACTTAATTAATCTAACACAAGCCTAATAAGGATCCTAAGTAGACATTTTGGAAACTTCAATTATTCTAAAACTCATAATTAAAGATTTAAAAGTAAATTGTACAAGGAAAAAGAATTAGTCAAGGTAATATCTGAAAAGATGAAATGGGTTGTATTGACTGTTTAGATATTAAAATATATTATAAAGCTACAAAAATTAAAACAATATGGTATTGGGGAAGAAATAAGTAAAAGAAGCAAAATAGAAAATCTGTAAGAAACTCAAGTTTTCTCTATATTATATTAAGTATATAACAAATATATTAATTATATGACAAAGTTATTTCCCACAAGAAAGGAATGGATATTGGGACAACTGGCCTACTATGAGGAATAAATAAACTTAGGTATCTACTTCTTTCAGACACCAGAAAACTTCCATATTTAGATACCAGAATAACAATCTTTAAAAACTTATTAATGGAATATTGAATTCCTAAAATAGAATATTCAGAGTTAGACCTTTACACACCAATATAGAAAGTATCTGCAATATACTAGTGTGTGAACTAAGCAAATTACAGAATAGTGTGTAGACTCTCAAACATTCAGGAAAACTATCTTTATATTTATATTTATAGGTAAATTTGCATCTGCACAGAAAATGTCTGGAAAAAACAGCAAACTTAAAGGTAAATGGCATAAAGAGAAAGAGTGATATGCTCTTACTAGATATATATTTTTTGCAATTTTTATATGGCAAAAAAGTAAGATAAAATTCAAGAACAATAAACAGAGGGTAAATATTTGCATGATCTTTGAATAAATTAATATCCTTAGCATATAAAGTACTTTTAAAGTCAATAAGGAAAATATTAATACCTCAATAGAAGAATAGACAAATAATATCAAAAGAAAATTCATAAAATAATAAATATCAATTATTGACAAACGTGAGCAGGTGGTCAATTTCACTAAAACTAAAAAACATGAAAAAAATTAAAAATCTCATCTTGGCCTTAAATAATTGCCGTATACTTTGTTCAAAATGTTCATTCCTAGAGTTTTAAGGTGTGCAGAACTGAATGTACCCTGTGCACTCATTGTCTTTTTAAAAAGCAAAGAAGACTTAAAATGTCTCTCGCACACACATAACCCTTCACAGTGAGATGAACAGAGAACTTGGAAGTTAAAATGTGACTGGTAGCTGCCAAGTGATGGGGTAATCAGGAACTTTATTTTACTCTGTGCTTTTTCTGGTTTCTGATGTTTCTGCACTGCTGTTACACTTCAAACGAAAGATATGTACTTTTGGGCCAGAGGGTTAGCTCAGTGGTTCTGGTGCCTGCCTCACAAGCTCAAGGTCCTGAGTTTGATCCCTGGTAACCACATACAATGCTGGGTGTGGAGACTCACACCTACCAGCAATCAAAACCACATACCACAGTGCCAGGTGTGGTGGCTCATGCCTGTCATCCCAGCACTCGGAGGAAGAGATAGGAGGATTGCTGAGTTCGAGGCTTACCTGGGCTACATAGTGAACTCAGATCCAGCCTGAACTACAAAGCAAGACCCTGTCTCAAAAAAAAAAAAAAAGATATGTACTTTAAAAAAAATTGTTTTAAGGGCTGGAGATTTAGCTCAGTGGTTCCACCGCCTGCCTAGCAAGCACAAGGTCCCTGGTTCCAACCCAGTAACCACATTACAATGATATAATATTGGGCGTGGTGACTCACGCCCACCAGGAATCAGTACCATAACCCACAATGCTGGGTGTGGTGGCTCATGCCTATAAACCTAGTACTCGGGAAGCAGAGGCAGGAGGATTGCTGAGTTTAAGGCTTGCCTGGGCTACATAGTGAGCTCAGGGCCAGCCTGAACTACAAAGTGAGACCCTGAATCAAAAAAAAAATTTGTTTTAAAAAGCCACTGTAAGAAGTCCCAGCACCCTCCCTTTCCCCATGTAACAGTCAGAGGGAGTTTTTCCAGTGACTGGCCTCTCTGTCTTCTCACCCCCTGCCCCCTACCCCTTTCTAAGGTCTCCTACACTGCTGTAAGGTTCCTCGCTTAGTGTACCCCAACAGCAGTTTTTGGGGGCAAGTCTCCGGTGCATGCCCTTTCTGAGGTTTGCCTTAGGTCACTGCTGTGGACGGGTGAGTCCCCCGCGAGCTTCATGGGTTGGAGCTTTGGCCCTCGTGGAGGGATGTGGGCCCTTTGAGAGGCGTGGCGGAGAGGAAGGTCCTCAGGTCACCGGACTATTACTCTGGGGCTCCTCCCTGACTGCCTCACAGTGTGATCTCTTGCTCCCGTGGCTGGGACACCACTCCCACGAAGTCCACTAGAGCCAAGGAGAGGTCAGCATTGTGCCCGTCCTCTGGCACAGCCAGGACACGGGAATATGCCATCAATCCTTTCATCAGCAGAGTCAGGCTGTGACGTGGCTCAGGGTCAGGGCACTTGCTTGCATGCAAGACGCTCTGGATCTGACCCTGGGCGCCTCAAACGGGGCCAGACAATGGAGTCACTGCCAGATAGCTTCGCATCTGTACATGTCTTCTTTCTTTGGAGTGCTGTGTGGACTTTATAAGATGCCAGGCATCTGCTTGGTACCATGAACGCTGGTTTTACTGCGGGCCAGGTAGATCTTAGCTAACCTTCTCCCTCCTGGTTTGTTCCTAAAAATGCAGAGGCTGAGCTAGATAATCTACTCTCTCTCTCTCTGCTTTTAACATCTCTGTGATGGATCCTGAGACTTCTTGACGTCATGTGAAAGTCAGCCTGCCTTTCAGAAATCTCACTTCTGGGGAATTGTTCAAAAGAATTAAAGTCAAGATCTCAAAGAGACATCTACTGATATAGTTTAGATCTAAAGTGTATGTACCTCAAATGTCTGACAATGAGAGGTAGTGGGTGGTTGGAGGAGGTAGGCCACTGCAGGTGTGACCCAGAGGGGTGTTCCCCCCAGCATCTCCCTTCTTTCTGTTCTCTCACCACCATGATGGGAACTGCTTTCCTCTGCCATGTTCTTCACCATGGATCCAGGTAGCCATGGACTGAGCCCACTGAAACTGTGAATCGATAAACCTCTCCTCCTTTAAGTTGTGGTAGCAGGTATTACATGAACACTTTTATGGTCATTGTAGTACTACAAACAGTAGCCAAGATATGGAATCGATTCAAATGTTCACTAATGGAGGAGTGGATGAAAGAACCATATATACCCATGTCCCTTGTTGTAGGGTTAATTTTTTTTTTTTTTTTTTTTTTTTTTTTTTTTTTTTTTTTTTTTTT
>PVIC010004453.1:0-62543 GCA_004025085.1 Thryonomys swinderianus
AAAAGGGAGGTGGGCAGCTGCCCAGGTAAGGCCCAGAGTTCTCCTGAGCCATCTTCAGTCCTCTGGGCTGCCTGTTTCTAGAACTGTGAATAAAGTTTGTTATGATCATGAAAATAGCACTTGTCATAATTTTATTATTTAACAAAAGAAACATTTATTTCCCTGACAGTGCACCCTTAGTGTATTGAGGATGAAGACGACTCCATGGCTGTGGTGGCTGGGATGCTACTTGCGGTGATTTTCTTCTCCCAAACTCCACATTTTAGCCTTGTACAGAGTGATGTCATTGTACACCCGGAAGTGGTTCAGCCTGCGGTCATGGCGGTCTGGGCTGACCTAGAGAGGAGGATAGAAAGGAGGAGATGGGCTTGAGTCAGGTGGATGCTGCACCATCTCCTTCCACAGAAGGGAAAATTCCACCAAATTCCACTTTTCAAGCAGGATGACAAGCCGGGCCCCTGGAGAAGGTTAGGAGAACTGAGGTGCAGGGTTCTTGGGCAGGGAGGATACCTAAACATTCCCCAGTGGAGGAGGTTACTGGGGATGGAGCCAAGGAACTGTGAGCACCACTGACAGGCTCTTGGCTGGGATCTGTCCCCAGCCCCCTCTTTCACCATTAACCTCACAATGGCGTGGCTCACACTGACGGCACAGTGATCCTGTGTGGGCAGGGAGCTGGGCACTGTGCAGTACTCCCCTTCCTCATAAAGACCAGACAAGACAAGCACTAAATATCTCCAACTCTTCACAAGGAAGCAGAGTCATAAAATGGCTAATTTGTCCAGGGTCGCACAGCTGGATGGTAGGAGCCAGAATTCCAGCCAGCTATACCTGGCTCCCCACCTGGTCCTCTACAGCCCCTAGACGGCCCCTCTCTCCTCCTGGCTACCCAGCGAGCAAGCCACACTCACCAAGGGCTCTGGGTCCCATCCGATCTCCTGGCTCTCCGTCTGGGTCTCAGGATATTTCTTCCTTGGTCCCTGAGCAGCATGATGAATAAGATTCAGAAACCTGGCTAGGAGAGAAGGTGAGTCAGGACCAATCATGTGCTCTCTGCTTCCTTCACTCTAGCCACAGGGTTCTACAGAGGCCAAGGCTGAGGCTGAGGCCAGGGGCCAGCCAGCCTAAGCTTTACTCCCCTCTCAGCAGAGGTGTTGGGCACAAACTGTCTCCCCAAATCATTCTGGGGCCAGAGTAGGGCACTGAGCAACAGCCATGGCCCTGTTCCATGGCTTGTGGTCCAGGAGGGGGCAAGGATCACAACCTATGTGTAACAACAAACCCAAGAGGGCAGCCTTGATGGGTGCTCTGAGGAAGGGAGGAACAGGGGCCAGCAAGGGTGAGGACAGTGGCTCCAGACCAAGGAAAGGAGGTGGCAGGAATGCACAGGCACCAGGGCAATGAGGATGGGGCCACACTGCCCACAGCTAGCAAACCACACTGCCTGTGCCCCTTGGAGAGCTTAGTCCTATACGTCATAATGTCCCTACATGGGGTTGTCCCCCTAGGGTCTCCTCTTGGCACCTGGACAGGCACCTGCTTTCTGTGCTGTGCCACACCGACCCCATGCCAAGCGAACACACTTGTCTAGGTGTTTACAAAGCCACCTCCCTGAGCCCCTGCATTCCTGAGGAGCCCCACCCAGCCCCACCGAGGACTAGCTTGTGAGGAAATGAAAACAGTAGGCACTGACTGAGCACCACACCAGATCCTGCTCTAATGCTTGCATTGTTTTCTCAGCCCTCACAACAACCCTAAGATTCGAGAGGTTAAAAGACACCCTCAAAACCACAATTAATGAGTAGCCAAACAAGGATTCAACTCCATCAGAATGACTCCAGAACCTGCACTTCAAATACTTCAGTGTTTGATGAATGAACAAATGAATGAGATGCTAAGGTCATTGGGAACATTTCTTTTGGCTTGACAGTAGTGAGTAGACGTCATGGTTAAACACTCAGTCTCTTGTGAGTGTGGTTAGTCCAGTTTCCAGTTTCAGAGCAGAGAACCCTGATGCTCGGCCAGGGTGGCGCCACCTGGGAGGCCCCACTGGCCAGTCAGCCCTGTGCTCTGCTCCACTGTATTCCCAGCCCCAGGACTCACCATCTGCAGGTTCCTCCAGGTTATCATGCCACGACATGGGCTTTCTGGTGATGATGTGAACTAGAGAAAACAGCACCAGACCCTGTTAGAGCAGAAACTCCTTCCTTAACCCACCTGAGACCAAGCCCTCACTTGGTACTTCCTGCCCCCTGAGTGTCAAGAACCTGCCAGGTGCTGAGCTAAGCTCTGGAGAACACGCTTCAAATGAAGCTTTCTTGGTCTAGAATAGCACTGACCAGTGACCACTGCTCACAAGTGGCGATGTGAATACTGCTTTGGTTCAGGCCCAAAAGCCTCTGTTCAGAGGTGGGACTCTGGAAGGTGATGGATCATGGGTGCTGAGCTCCCCCAAGTGTGCTGTCAGGAGGCGGCCTGGTTGGAGGAGCCCCCTGGAGATGTGGTCTAGAGGGCTGTCTGCAGCTCCTCCCTTCTCTCGCCACCTCCTGGCCACCATGACTCGAACTTCCACCAGACCCTGCCACTGCCCTGTTCTCCATTGGAACCAGCCAACCACGGACTGAGCCCACTGAAACTGGGAGCCAAAGAAGTCCCTGCTCTGTAGTATTATGGGTGACAGGTATTTTTGTTCCAGCGAAGAGAAAGTGCTTCCTATATGGACCAAGTCTAAACAGAGACTACGTTAGTTCTAAGCAAAATGAAGTCGGTAGGTTTTCTCCAGCTTGTCACCCACCGTGGACCATATGGAGGAGGCGTGGAAGCCGGAAAAGAACCTCAAGAACAATGTCTCTGTGGGTGAAGTTGCGGGCTGAGGCAGGATATATCTAGGCAATCCACGCACTTAGAAACGGCAGGCTGCAAAGGAGCACGAAAGAGGCTTCAGCCCCAGCAGGGAGGGCGGGCTCACCACAGAGATGAAAGGAAACGGGGTGGGTGGGCAGGTGGGCTGGATGTGGTTGGGCGGACCAGGCGATCCAGGGGCCACACACAGACTGACATTGAGCTCAGAGCTGCGGGGCACTGCAGGGCATGGGATGGCAGGACCGAGCCACCCCTGAATGGCACTAGGTAGCAGCGGGGCAGGAGGCAGCTCGGAGGGCTTGGTTTGGGAGAGGAGGGGAGCTGGGGTCAAAGGGCGGGCAGAGACGCGGGAAGGAGACAGGGGCAGACTCGGCGCTGCACAGGCGGGTGGAGGCGCAGTGGCCTCTCGCGGCACCATGTGAGCTGCGAGTGCAGGGATGAGCTGGTGTGGGAGCGGAGCTCGGAGCTCGGGCAGAACGGGACTGTGTGAGATCCGGGTCTTCCGCTGGAGTGCGCGGCAGGGGGCCTGGCCTCCCAGGCGGGCGTGGGAGGCGCCTGTGGGCACCCTGGAGGGCAGCTGGGCACGGCGGGCATAGGCAGGGAGCTCCACTGGAGGCCCAGGGGCGCTCAGGGGTATACCTGTTGCAAGGCCAGAAAACACCATGGGAGTGTGCAGGGCGAGGAGGGCGCGGGGCAGGGGGAGTAATTCCTGACGCTCAGAGTTTCAAAAGGTCCAAAAGATGTTAGAAGCGAGTGAGGGAGGGAGAAAGGGGGGAGGGAGGGAGGCGGAGTGAGAGGAAGGGAGAGGAAGGAAATTAATGTAAACCTTTAGACAGTATTTGAGGCCTAAACACTTTTATAAAGCTATTTATCATATTAAGAAGATCCCAAAACACAATTTAAAACTTCTGAAAAATATAATTATTTCAAGAATCAAAACTCCACAAAGCCGCTCGCTTTTTACCTGCACCCAACAGTGAGTGGCCGTGGGAAGCGTGGCGACCCAGCACCCATCGGGGTGACGCCGGTGAGGGGAAGAGCAGAGCACATCCCCTCCGCACCGCACCACCCCGTCCTCCTGCCCGACCCATGCCTCCCCAGCCGCACCCTTGCGCAGGGGGTTCACGTGGTACTGCGTGTACAGCTTCTGCGTGCGGAGCTCTTTGAGGTACAGTTCCCGCAAGATCTGGTTTTGGTGAACCTCGTCCTGGACCACCCGTCTGTCCTTCTGGCGCGCTGCCATGGTCCCAGCGCTGCTCTCCGCTCCAGCCTTCTGCGGCTCAGGGAAGGGCGTCCACTGTTTCCAGGCAACGGCGTCCTTCTTCGTCTCCAGGCAACGGCGCCAGGGCGAATAGATCTCACTGAGTTGCCCCTTTTCCTGCGTCCATCCTCGCGACCCGCTCAGAGTTCTGTTTCGTACCTGGCAGGGTTCTGGCGCTGGACTCCCTGCCCCACGTATAGGACCAACTGGGTACCAGAGCCGCCCGGGGAAGGGCTCCCCGCAGCGGCAGACCTAAGGCAAGGGGCTGAGGACTGGGCCACACGGTGGTCCCTATTCCTCAAGGAAGAATCAGGAAGGAGTCAGAGCAGATACTCAGAATAGAAATCCTCTCCCCCTTCCCTCCCTCTCCCCTCCCCCTCCCTCGCAGGCACGCACCTCATCCTGACTCCCACTGTAACACACCCACAACCACTCGTTCCCAATCCACATAACCTGTCAGCTTCCTGTTTTTTATTTTTCACTGTGGTAGAAGACACATCATAGAAAATTTCCCATCTTGGCAATTTTTAAATAAATGCACAGTTCAGTGGTGTTAAGGATCGTCACACTATGGAAAACCAGTCCACAGGATGGACTGTGAATCCAGCCCCTCAGATACCTTGAATGATACAGTTTGGCATTTTAAAAACCAAAACTAGGGTTCACACAGCATCAGTACCGAATCACTGATCCTACAGCCCGTGTTTTTTGCACTATATCCATCATTCTTCCTTTCTTCTTTCATTGCTGACTCTTTGTTCCAGGGTTTTCTGCACATACACATACAGGCTGCTCAGCTCCACTCAGACACAGACAGCACCCCTTGCTGGCTAGGATGGACTGGCTCCTTCATAAGCTGTGGCTGTGACTCAGCCTGGCTCCTACATCCTGACAAGTCTCACTCTCCTGAGGTCTCTTATTCCTTCCTGAGGCTGAGAGGCAAGAATTATCACTGTCGCAAGAAACTGTTGTTAGCTCACTCATGGCAAGGCTGCATTTGTGCCATGTTGCCTGAATGGTCTCCCCTGTTCCACCCCACACAGGCCTTGTGCAAAGATAAGGTGGTCACTGAGAAAGGATGTCAGATGACCCTCCAGCCTCCACCTGCACATGCTTGGGCCACCTGGGTCCCCTCTGCACTGCAGTCGCAGCTCAGCCAGGATGGCCCAGTTCTGCTGCTCTTGATCACTGCCTGCCTTCAATGACCCCCGAGGCCCATTCTTCCTCAGGGAGGTGGACTCATCACACCTGTAGACTGGGCTGAGAAATACTGCAGTCGGGACCTGGGTGGCTCTGGTGCTCCACTTTTGTACTCCATTTCTTGTGGGGCTGATTTCTCTTGAAATCTCCAGGTTCCTTCTCAGGATCGGAGGGAAAGACCCAGCCAACAGGGAGATCAACAAGTAATATACCATTCGTGTCAGCAGCAAGCCATGTTACCTAGGAACCGGCCCATGGAGGAATGTGCATCCCATAGTTGTGTCCGCTTCTGGACTCAGCTCCATTCCATCTGTTATGCTGGTACAGGTGATACTCCATAATTAGTATTTATTCTAAGGTATCTGTAATAAGCCCTGATATGTAGCAGGGAAGTATTTCTTCTTAAGAGAATCTTGGCTATTTTTAGTCCTTTGCATTTCCAAATATATTTTAAGTAGCTTGTTGAGTTCCCCAAAAATCTGTTGGGGTCTTGACTGAGATTGTATTCAATCAACCTCTGCATCAGACTGAGTAGAGCACCTTGGAAAAGGCATTACGTGTCCCTCCAATACTGCCAGCTGGTGAGTCTGGATGTGGTCTCACCTGCTGTACAGCACTGCCTTCTCCATCCTGGTGAGGCAGCAGCTGACCTCCAGGGCTCTGTGGAGAACACATAGAGCCCTTCCACTTTGCAGGACACAGGATGGAGAAAATAAGTAGTAGCACGCAGCAAACGAACCAAACCAGAGAAACCTCTGACACAGAGACCACCAAAGGGACAGAAGACAAATTTTTGGACCCTGAGTCTGTTACTCACTAAGTTCATAATCTGTTTTCTTATAGGAAATCAGAAACTTAAAGGCAGTTTTGCCTAATGTAAAACTAGTGACTCTTCCACTGGGTCTGCAGCCACCTACTGGGTAGTCAACAGCAGAACAGATTTTGACCTTAAGGCTCAGCCATTCACTAGCTCTGCATGCAGAGAGGGAGCACCAGGTAGCACCTGTCTGAAGTTAGCAGACAAGGTTGATTAGCCTTAAATGCACACAACCTATCCCATCGCCTGCAAGAGTGAGGAAACCAAGACAAGAAAGCATAGGACGTTCACGGCCAGCACCTGGTCTTGGGTCACCTGGATGCCAGCAAAGCCTCTATAAGCCAAGTTGGTCTCCTCATCCCATGTGGGTCCCCCTCAGACCCTGGGTGGTAACACCTGGGTCCTTGTGTGTGTAGCATGGTCCAGTCTCAGCAGTGCGTTCTGTGGATCTCCTTTCTTGCACTCATTCATCTTTTCACATCCCTCCCCGCCTCCCTCTCTTGAGTCACTGGTCCCACACTGTGCTCTGTGGTTATACACAGGTCCCCTGAATGGCTGTGGCCCCACGGGAGGGCAGGATACTGTCCGAAGACTCCCTGGCATCTGCAGAGCATTACTGAGCCAGGACGCAGGGTCAGGGCAGCTGTAGACGCCAGCAATCTGTTTGTACACAGGCAGCCATCACTGACTGCAGAGCAGACCTTGTCCCTGTATCGCCAGGTCTGGCTGCTCAGGCCCCGGGGGAAGTCTGCAGTCCTTGGCTCAGTGGGGTGATGAGAGAGTGGAGGACTGGGAGGGCACAAGAGGAGAACAAAGATGAGATGACAGGAGGGAACAAGAGAATAGGCAGAGGAGGGAAATGTGGAGGGGGCCGAGCAACGGGAAGGGCAGTGTTCAAGGAGAGGTCAGCAGGGTGACTGCAGTGACCGTGGGAAGCCTGGGGACACAGAGAAGGGAGCTGCATGGTCAGGGCAGGGATGGCCGGGTGGGAATATGATCGCAGCCCTGCCTCTGGCTGAAATAAGCCTAAATGACAGCCGAGCAGGTGCGGGCCCTGTCGCGGCCCCTGGCTGCAGTCCACCAAGAACGCTGTCCCCTGAGGCCCGGGAAGTGATCCCACAGACTGTGTTATCATCCCCTATTTAGGGGTGACATGCGTGTCCGCCCCTGCCCCTGGTACTCAAAGACCAGGCAAAAGTCGGTGGAGCCAGGTGCTGGGGCCAGCAGAGCAGCTGGGATGTGCGGGACGCAGTCGGTGTCGGAGGCGGTTAAGTTCCTGCATCTTCCGAAGTCCTCTAGGACACTGCGTGAAGAAGTAACCAGAGAGGAGATGTCACAGCCATTTCCAGAGGATGCAGCCGGCCAGAGGCGGGACCCGTCACAAGCCGCTGAGGGACAAGAACGCTGGGACACAAGCCCTGCGAGGCTCGGAACCGCGTTCCCGAAATCTCCTCAGGGTCCGAATGCGAACCCCGCTTCCGCTTCCGGTGTCTCCCCGGACAACCAAGCACTTCCGGGGTGGGTCCTTCAGCCCCGCTGAGCGTCTCTTTTCTGGGCGGAAAGTCCTGCTTCTCTCCCCGGAACTCCTAGAAACTTAAGCACAGTCTCTAAGTGCCATTCTGGATCCTAGAACCTGACTGGCTTCTCCACTTCGTCCCGAAGCCCGCCGCCCGCGCGGGTCTTTCTCCTGAGACTGTGTGATCCTGACGCACCGATGCGCACCCTCCCGGATGTCACCTCTGTACCAGCTTCGACCAAGGAAGACCAGCCTCGGCCTCCCACCTGACCCTGAGCTGTACCTACTTGTGGTTATGTTCGGGGAGGTACTGCTTAGAACAGTAAGAAAAATTAAAACAATCTGAATGCTTGGAAATAAGGATAAAAGTAAGTTGTGGTAGAGGAAGAAACAAAGTCTAAAAAAGTAAAAGGGCAAGTGCTTGAGGAAAGACTGAAGCAAAGTAGGATAGGGATGAGATAAACTATTACGGTGATTTCTAGGATTTGCATACAGATGGAAATAAAAGCTCTCTAGGGCCGGGGATTTAGCTCAGTGGTTCCAGCGCCTGCCTCGCAAGCGCAAAGCCCTGAGTTCGATCCCGGTAACCACATACAATGCTGGGCATGATGACTCGCCCACCAGCAATCAATACCACATAGCACAGTGCCGGGCGTGGTGGCTCACGCCTGTCATCCCAGCACTTGGGAGGCAGAGCCAGGAGGATTGCTGAATTCCAGGCTTGCCTGGGCTACACAGTGAGCTGTGGGCCAGCCTGAACTACAAAGCGAGACCCTGTCTCAAAAAAATTTTTTAAAAAAATTTTAAAAAGCTCTCTAAAGCAGGGGTGTGGCTTAAGGGCACAGCACTTGCCTGGTGCATCCCAGATCCTGGTTTCTATTCCCAACATTGCAGATATGAAACAAAACCCCAGATCACACTCCTAGAAAATAAGAAAATATGGCAGAAGCAAGAAGTTAGGATTTGGGAAGGCATTGGCTCTGAAAAAAGAACATGTGGGTGCCCTGGGGCAGTAAGTGAATCCGGAAGCTGGTCATGGATCTGGCCATGAAGATGATGACCTCTGTAATCCCAGCTCCTGAGGAGGCTGAGGCAGGATTGCAAGTTTCAGGCCAACATGGGCAGCACAGGGAGACTGTTTCAAAAAGAAAAAGACATCAGCAGCTGTGTGAAGTGGAGGGGAAAGGAGAAACCATAAGAAGGTGACATGGTTCCCACAAAAGTGACAACTGCGTGGATAGTGGAGGCCCCAGGGATGGAGAAACATGCGCCAAGGTGGGTTGATCTTGGAGGCACGGTGGGCAAGTCCTTGTTGTGCGGACCAGGCCCATGACCGCTGGTCCCCATATGGCCCTGAGCAAGGTCAGGCATGCACAATGTGCCCTGCTGGTAGTTTTTTCCACGTAAACTTTTTACCAACACAGATCAGCTCATGCCCCATCTGTGTTGGGGGAGATACTGACATGGATCTGGGACCACAACCCACTAAGTTGCACCCCTCCTTCCCCAGCTTCCTGCAGCACCCAGGGTCACTCCAGCTGGACCTGGCCCAGCCCCACTACTTCCTGAGGCCATCTATCTCACAGGACCTCTCCCGTGTGCCCCCCACCCAGGCTCTGCTTAAAAACCTCCTTCCTTGATTTCTCCTATCCTGTTTCTGAGCCTCCTATCCTGACAGCATCACCTAAGCCAGAATTCTCTGTGTGGGTTGGGGCTGTGGAAGAGCTCTTGCTTAGCAAACACAGGCCTGGGCTTCCATCCCCAGCATGGCAAATAAAGTTCAGTTGCCTCCTGAATACTTTCTGTGGGCAGCATCACGTCGCAATGTCACATCATTTTATACCATCCCCTACTCACAAAATGAAATACTATTTGTCTGTTAAAAAGGACAGGAATCCATGCATTCAAGTACAGCAATTTCTGATGTACTATGGGGAAACCAAAGATACAGGACAGAACTGAGTAGCATCATCTGTGTATAGAGCGATGCTGTGTCTGCCCCTGTGGTCCTGGGATTGGTTTGGAGAAACTAAACACATCACAGGCCTCTGTAGGGGACTCAGTGGCCAGGGGCAGGTGGCTTTTCCCTCCCACCCTTCTGCATTTGAAATCATATGTACCACCTATTAAAGGTAAGTTTTTTTAAGGTTGTATACTTGCTTTGTTTTCTGTCTCCCTAAAGAGACCAAGAAGCGCTCATTAAGTGTGGAATAAATGAGTGAGTCTTGAGGCTGCAGAAACATAGGAATAAGCCATGCATGGTGTTGCACACCTGTATTACCAACACTGGAGCTGGGGCAGGAGGGTTACAAGTTCAAGACCAGGCAGGACAACTTAGTGAGTTAGTGAGGCCCACTTTCAAAATAAAAGGAGCTAAGGGTACAGCTCAGTGTGGTTCAATCATCAGTACTGGAAAAAGAAAATCCAGGCTACAGCCATTCAGAGGAACGGGACTTGCTTTCTCGTGTGGCAGCTGTTTTGCTTTCTTGTTACCATGAGGTCTCAGAAAGAGGGCAACCAGGGAGTACAAAGTGGGAGGGTATGGAAAACCAGCCTGGCCAGACACTGTCTGGAGCAGGAGCCTTGGAGCCCAGCAGGGTGTTGCTTTGCTCTAACCCACTCCCACTCGGCTCTGGGGAGGGCGGTGGAGACCTTTCCTGAGCCCCAGACCCCAGGAGTGCAGCTCCCTAAGGTTGCAGCTCCAAGACTTCCCGCAGCAGATTCTGAACCCCCAAAGCTAGGACCGGTCTGTCCTGCTCACAATGTACTCAGACCTGCCAGGGGTAGGACAGGTGGAGGAATGGAGGGGTGAGTGGGTGGAAGGGTGGATGCACAGGCAGATAAAGGCATGGATAGACGGGTGGACACAAGGAGTTGCAGACTAAAAAAGAAAACCCAGAGACAAGAGGATTGCTGAGTTTGCGGCCACTTGCCCGGGCACCATAGTGAGCTCAGGGCCAGCCTGAACTACAAAGAGGACCCTGTCTCAAAAAGCAAAAAAAAAAAAAAAAAAAGAAAGAAAGAAAACCCAAATCCAAGAGCTGTCATGCCTCGCGAGGCCAGGAGGTGGCAGTGGAGGAGCATTTCTGAGAGCTCAACCTGAGCCGGGTTTGGCCAGGAGGCCAGGCCAAGTGTGTGTGATCCTGGACAGGTGTGTTCCCGGGAATTTTCAGAGGCATGGCTGGGCCAGAGGGCTGGGTCCCAGGCAGAAACCAGCGCCACACAGGCAGGCAGTGCGGGGGTGGCCCAGACGGCCCTGGGAGGTGTGGGGAAGGAGCCCAGATTTAATGAGGGGCGGGCACGTGGATGACAGTGCACTTCGCAGGATAGCAGGCACCCTCATTCTGATGGGGGTGAAGGGGTACAGAGAAGATTGGAGGCTGTCATAATCTGGAACTCTGGGTGGCTGAGGCAGGAGGGCCCAAGTTTGAGCCCACTCTGGGCAATTTAGCAAAACCTGTCTGAAACTAAAGTTTAAAAAGAGGCAGCTCAGTGCCAGTGGCCTGTGTTCCATCCCCAGTTGTGGAAGGAAAAAATAGAGGAAAAAGTTTGGCTGAGATTTTTCTTGAATTTAGGTGCTGGGAATTGAGCCCCAGGCCTCACAGGTGCTGATGAGACACCTGCCCAGCCCAAGGATTTGTGTTCTGACAGTCTTCTGACTTAACCTGCACAGTGCAGACAGAGCACAGCTGTGATCCAGACACTGCAGAGGCTGAGGCAGGAGGCTGGTGAGTCCAGGCCAGCCTGGGCATTTTATTTTATTCCTGTCTCAAGACGGAAAAAATAGAGTAATTCAAAATAGCAGGCTGTAGATAGGTCCGCCCCTAGTACAAAAAAGAAAATAGTTAGCGGGTGGAGATTTGCATCAAGCAGAAGGCACGAGGGTTCATAAACTTGCTCTGTGTTCAAAGCTCTGGAGGTGGCACCAGGCCTGGTATATGCTAAGCAAGTGCTCTGCCACTGAGCTGTGCCCCTAAATCATTTTTTTTTTATTCTTTACTATTTTGAGACAGGTCTTGCTAAGTTGTTCTGCTAATCTTGAACTTTGGCCCCTCACATCTCAGCATCCCAAGCAGCTGGGATTGCAACTATATGCGACCACACCCATCAGTAAATATGTGGAATGAATGATGAAATTTGGGATGGTTTCTTTGCAGAACAAAAAGATACCAAAAGCATGGGCATGATCTGTTAAATAAAAATTTTAGATGTGTTACATAAAGGACACATTGCCATTCACCCCTCAGAATGGCAGTGTCCCCGCCCTCCCTCGGGACACAGGCTTCCCATTGTTCTGTACTTTGTACAGTGCTCCAAGTCCTTATTCTATGTCCTGCCTGGTACCATACCAAGCCCGGGCACTCTGAGGTAGTAACAAGTCACCACAGCCAAAGGGTTTACAGCAACCCAAATCAGGCCAGGTGTACCTTGATCACAGCACCCAGAAAGCTGAGGCAGCAGCGTTGGCAGGTTCTAGCCCAACCTGAGCAACTTAGCAACTTACCAAGATCCTATCTCAAAATACAAAATAGAAAAGAGCCACCTTCTCCTTGTGCCCCCCTCATCTTATTCTCTGTCACCTAGCTTCCTGTGCTGTAAGGACAGAGGCTGGACAGAGGCTGTCCTGTGGCCTCATCTTAACCTGATGACCTCTAAAACACACTTGTCAATATGGTCATGTCTGTGTGCTGAGGTAGGGGCTGTGTTTCAGTTTTTCAGGGTGCACAATTCAGAGTGCAAGAGGTGCTTAAGAAGGAAGACTTAAAGTAGAGATTGTATTTAAGGGCCAGGTCCTGTCCGCCAGGACTTGGGGCCGCAGGGCCTCCTTTGGACCAGAGGACGCCTTCCTCTTGCCTAAACTACATGAGAACATCCCGGCTACAGACATCAGCAGAGTCATGTCACGCCCACATGGCACAGAGGGCAGGAGCCAGGCAGACAGGGCCAAGGGCAACGTGGGCCCAGCCCACACAGTGCCGCAGACCAGAAACGGGGCTATCCAGGGGTCAGGGCCAGTCCTCCCCTGTCACTGCCCACCTGCCCCACACCCAGAAGTATTCTCTGTTCACCAGCTACCCTGTGTGAGGGCCTTTTGTCATGGTAGCCAGACTCACCTAAGACAATGAAGGAAGGCAGTGAGGCCCAGGTGCCCCCGCTGCTCATGGACAGCAGGGCCAGGACGCTGCTGGAAGGGCCTGGAGCCCAGCTGCTAGCCCAGGTGGTGTCCGACACACACAGGCACACACTGGGGCTTTTGCCCCAGCTCTGGCTATGACCATACTTGGAAGACAGGGCTAAGGGACAATGAGGTGGCATTGAGGCCCATTGGGGTAGCTCTCGTCAAGGCTGCCCAGCACTGAAATGACAGGAGGACAGCTGGGCACAGGGCAGACCATGTAAGGACAGAAGATACACAGCTGCAAGCCAGAGAGAGGCCGCCTGGCACCTCAGACCCAGCTACCCCATGGGACTCTGCTGGCTCCAGTTGTCGCTGGCTTGTCTTTGCAGCACTGCGCACTGAACATCAGGCTTCCCACTCTTCTGCACCCTCAGTCTTCTTCTATTTCTCTATTTAGAGACAAGATCTGGCTAAGTCGTTAAGATACCCACGCTGGGCTCGAATTCCCAAACTTCCTGCCTCAGCCTCCCAGGGTGCTGGGATTACAAGTGCTGTATGTCCAAGCCACCAGTCTGTGGCCTGGCAGCTGCAACAAACCAGGGCAGGCCCTGTCTGTATCTGTGCTGGGCGCATTTTTCACTGTGGGAGCGCTGGGCTGAGCTCTCTGCCGGTATCACCCAGACAGGGCCGGTAGGCAGCGGTACTGCTGAAAGCCAGGGATTCTGCTCTCTGCTCAAAGCCTCCTCACTCAGAAGGGTCCCTGTGGATGGCACAGAGCACAGGGCAGCCACACCCTTCTGTTGTCCAGGGCCAGCGTCCACGCAGCAGCCTCTTCTGGGCCCCCACCTGCCCTGAATAGGGCCTCCATAGATACTGGCTCTGTCCCCCCGGGGTGCAGAGCGGTGGGCAGCAGAAGCTCCTGGTTCCATTTCCAGATGGTCTTGGGGGTGGGCCTGGGAGGCTGCCAGCTGGCTGAGCACGCAAAGGGCCCTCCCCTCTCTGGCGGTGCCAGCTGGTGCCAGTGCCGGCTCCAAATGTGGTGCCCAGGCTCTAGGCCTCCTGGGGCCCTGGGCAGCAGCCAGGAGCGGGGCTGGGGTTTGTCACACAGCAGACGCCCTGCCTCCTGCCTTCTCAGAGGCACACAGACTGGGGCCTCTTTCTTTCCTTCCTTTCATTCCATTTTATATTTTTCTCTAGATTTTTTTAAGGTGTGATTGACAAGTACGGGCCCCTTTCGCTGGCAGAGAGCAGTTCCCAGTATGAGCGGTGATCTCAAGCTACAGTATTTAGCATTCATGATTAGGGGAAAGATGGCAGGGGGAAAGATTCCCCTGATGAGCTGCAGCCTGCGTCCTCAGTCGGAGATCTTCTGCCTTTGGCAAGAGATAGACTTCGTGAGTGGGAAGTGCTGCCAGGAAAAGGGAATTAGCAGATGGATCCCCGCCCAGCCCCAGGCTTGGCCTGTGCTGCCCTGCAGGAGGACAGCAGGCAGGAGAGCCCAGGCGGGAGACCCTGGGCCCTTCAGGTGCATTCAAATCAAATGACTCCCCTGTCATCCCCAGGTGGCCAGTTAAAGGTTAATTGCTGTGCTGACCTGAAAGCTAAATGCTACCCAGGCTCTTGGACTGCATGCTGTCCTACTGTGCTATCTAGCGCAATTTCACTCTTCCTCCTCGGCGAAAAACCAAGCTGTATTCATTCACCTTTCTCAAATCTAAAACCAGAGGACCAGGTATTTAGCTCTGTGGTTCTGGCACCTGCCTTGCAAGTGCACCGTTGTTTGATCACCAGTACCAAAAAAAAAAAAAAAGGACCAGAGGGTTAGCTCAGTGGTTCCAGCGCCTGCCTCGCAAGCGCAAGGTCCTGAGTTCGATTCCCGGTAACCACATATAATGCTGGGCGTGGAGACTCACGCTCACCAACAATCAACACCGCATACCACAATGCTGGGCGTGGTGGCTCACGCCTGTAATCCCAGCACTCGGGAGGCAGAGACAAGAGGATTGCTGAGTTCGCGGCGGCTTGCCTGGGCTCCATAGTGAGCTCAGGGCCAGCCTGAACTACAAAGCGAGACCCTGTCTCAAAAAAACAAAAACAAAAACAAAAAAAACACAGAAGAAGAACTAAAATCAAATCTAAAACCAGGCTTTTCTTTCCAAGTCAGACCAGAGCCTTCCCATTTCCTCTGGCATGGAGGATCTTTTACCTGGACCCAAGTCTATATAATACTGGTAGTTTCTGGGGAGGTGTAGCTATTAACCACGATGAGTCAATTTGAATGGAATAGGAAAGACTGAGCCGTTTGGGGGAATGTCTATGGATGACTGACCTACAGGCCAGCAAATGAGGGTAAAGGCCCACCCAGATGTGGGTGGCACCAATCAATAGGCTTATAACCTGAGCGGGGGAGAAGAAGCAGGAAATGTGCCCACTTTGGGGAGCTCCTGCCTTCCTGTGCAGATGTACCTTTCGCTGCACCTTTGGACATTGCTCTGCAGTTTATCCAGCTTCCAACACACACTGAACTGGCAACTCCGCTGGGCTTCCAGGCCTTCTGCCTTGGACAGGTTCTGCGTCCTTTATCCCTTGTTCAGTGACTTGTTTCCCTGGCTGAGCAGCTGCTGGGTCCTTCTGGTCTCCACACAGAGGCCCACGTACAGTAGACTGTGAAGCCTCTGATCCTGCCTTGTCTCATGGTGTCAGAATGAAACCATGGAGGGATGAGGTCAGGGTCTGGTTCGGGGAAGTTAATTAAGATGTTGGGTCCTGGACGGGAGATTTAGCTCAGTGGTTCCAACACCTGCCTCGTAAGCGCAGGGTCCTGAGTTCAGATCCCCAGTAACCACATACAATGCTGGATGTGTTGACTCACGCCCACCAGCAATCAATACCACTTACCACAGGGACGGGTATGGTGGCTCACACCCGTCAGCCCAGCACTCGGGAGGCAGAGACTCAGGAGGATTGCTTAGTTTAAGACTTGCCTGAGCTACATAATGAGCTCAGGGCCAGCCTGAACTACAAGGCAAGACCCTGTCTCAAAAATAAATAAATAAATAAATAAATAAAGACAGACAGACGTTGGGTCTCAAAATCTCCACGCACTCAGTAAGCACACCAGAATATAATCAACAAAGGCACTTTATTATTCCACTGCATGCAGAGGAGGTCCACCATAGCAAGCTGGCGACCCCGTCCCCTTGCAGCACACAGTTTTTATAGACAATTTTAGGTCACACATGCACAGGGACATGATTGGTTACAACGGGATTACACTTGTCTTACTACTGGGGGATTGTCCTCATCTTATTCGACCCCTTAGCAACCAGGATAGAATGCTCCGCTGTTTCCCTTTGATCTATTTTCAGGCAACAAACCTGTAACAGATCAGTGTGAGGACAGGCAATTACCCAGTTACCTCTGTATCTGCAAATCTCCCAAACTTTGATTACACTGGGTGCCGCCGTGTTTACCAGATCTTCTATCTCAGACAGGGGTCACTGACCTTCTATCCAGATGAGGGGAAGTCATAAAAGTTTTTACAAATCTCTCTAACAAGGCACAGCTCGACCTTCTAACCCTGATGGGGGAAGTTGAGTCTCTCTGGCTTCCTTCACCTTATTCCAATTTTGCAACAGTTATATAGAAATGGGGGGGGGGTGACATACTGATTTACAATCCTAGGTTCCTCAGATCTGCTCCCACGACCCTATCAATTTCCATGGTTACAAATACTTACTAGTAGTTTAGTGAGTAGGGGGAGGAAGCTAAGCAGAAGGTTGGGAGGTTACAATTTACCACACACAAGTGTGCTGGGAGTTAACAGAGCTCTTCTAAGTGGGGGTCACTTAACATTACAAAGCAACTAGAAGAACCAGGCTCCACAGGGTAAACAAATGGCTAATTAAATCAAAGGCTACTATCATTCACAGTTCTATCTCTGTAACATATTGTGAGGGAGGGCCGACTCCAGCTCAGGTCCTGGCTATCGCAATTAGGTTTCCCGTGGCATTCCTGCAGTCAGGTTTCTCTTGACAAGAAAGCAGAAACAGGCCCAGGGGAAGCTCCGGCTATGATAGAGGACCCAAGAAAATGATGAGAGAGGGCTCTCTGTCAGGGACTGTAATGGAACCAAAGAAGGAAGTGTTTTCTCCACTAAGGTAGGGGTTCCCTGTCCTACAGAACAATTACCTCCCCAAGACCCAGGCATGATGATGACCGTGTACTCCCCACACTCTCCACTCAGGCCCCAGCTGGTCCACACGCCAAGGCAGGCATGAGCAGCTGAACACACTTATTAGTTGTTCATCATGTAGTATCTTCAGCAAGTAAACTTCTGCTCACCAACCCACCTTGCTTATCTTTGACCCTGTTTTGTGGGCCTGTATCCTGATTGACTGTGCCCAGTCCCTCTCCTGTTTCTTTGTCAGACTACCAACCAAGTCCTCTTGCATAATTTTGTGTATTTTTTTCTCAGTCCTGTTCCTCTGGAGAACCCTAATTAATACAAATTCAGATATTGAGAGTGTGGTGGTTACTGTACCTGATCATATGGTTTAGAAGCCTTTGGAACTGGTTTGTAGGAGGAGCTTGGAAAGACTTGGAGACACTGTCTACAGAAGCCCTAGAATGCCGTGGTTGAGCTTGATGGCTGACTCTGGCTGGAGCTCACAAGACCAGAATGCTGACAGGAGTGCCTACAGTAAAGGCCAGGATCATGCAGTTTCAACTGAGAAGTAGACTCTTGGAAAGTTTATTTTACCCTGCACATTTTATTCTGGCAAAGAATTTGTCTACATTTTATCAGAGTCCTAAGACACTGTGTGAAACTGAATTTCAAGGTGTTAGAATAACTGATCTAGTGGAGGAGATTTAAAGGCAGCCCAAATTCAGGCTGTGGCATGAGTCCTGCTGGCTGCTTTCAGTCAGCTCCTCAATGACAATTAGGAGCTGAATGATTTGAAAACCTTGCAGCTTGTTCAGAGAGGAAACTCCTGTAAACTTGGCCCTAAGAAGAGCATTAGTGCAAAAAAAATTTTAAAAGCACTTTGCAACTAGTCAGTAGGAAAGATGGTTGGATGATATGTTAGGAACTGGCCAGACCCTAACTTTTACAGGCTCAGGAATGCAAAGATTAAACTCATTTGAAAGAGTTTGCTTTCAGAAGAGAGTCCCAGGATCGGGGATTTAGCTCAGTAGTTTGTTCCACTGTCTGCCCTGCAAGCACAAGGTCCCAAGTTCAACCCCTGGTACCACATACTACAATTCTGGGCATGGTGACTCAACGCCTGTAATTCCAGCACTCAGGAGACAGAAGCAGAAAGACTGCTGTGAGTTCCAGGCTAGCCTGGGCTGCATAGTGAGCTCAAGGCCAGCCTGAACTACAAAGCAAGACTCTGTCTCAAAAAAAAAACCAGAAAAACTCCCAGGTTTTCCTCTCTTTTGGGGCCAAATGCGAAGGTATTTCCCCAAGTTCAGCTCTTGAGGTACTCAATGACCACTGCAGCCATGGTCCAAGCAAGCCAAGCTACTGCTCAAGATGGTGCAGACCGTGGCTTTTCAGGTATGCTGAATACAAGTGATGAGGTCATGGAAGTTTCCATTTAGGTTTCATAGGAATGCCCAGGAGACCAGGCAGTTTGCCCCTGAGAGGGTGATGCGTGAGGAGTGAAGCTGAAGGGACAGTAGAGACCCCAGGGAGCTGGAGATGCAGGGAATGTCTACTTATTCACAGACAGTGAATGGAGCTTGCCCAAGAGAGGTGATGAGGGCTGCAGCAGGCAAGGCCAAGGGCCATTGTGGAAGTAGTGCTGCCCAAGCCCTTTAGAGCTAACATTTCACCACATCCACCCTGGGTTCTGCATATCGACTTATAGAGGTTAATTCTTTTCTAACGCCGTTTCTCCCTTTTTTTCTTTTTTCTTTTTTTGGCGGTACCAGGGATTGAACTCAGGTCCTTGTGCTTCCAGAGTAGGTGCAGTACCACTTGAGCTAAATCCCCAGCCCCATTTGTCCCTTTTGACATGAAATTGTTTACCTTATGCTATTGTATGTTCAAAGTATTTAACTTCCTAATATATCACAGGGGCTCATAGCTAAGAGTTTGTCTTGAGTCTCAGAGGAGACTGACTGGGACTTTCCAGCAATGCTGAACTCTTAAAACTGGCAGCCTTAGAGATGGACTAAATGCATTTTGTACAGTAAGATGAACGTGAGCCTTCTGGGGACCTGGGGTAAAATGCTACGGTTTAGATCTAAAACATCCCCTAAAAGTATCAGGTGGGATCTAATTGGAAGGGGTGGGCTCTGCAGGTGTAAACCTGACAGGCCTATCCCTGTCGGCGCTTCTCCTTTCTCTTACTCTGATTCCTGGTGTCAAGAGGTGAGCCACTTCCCTCTGCTATGACCTTCACTCCACCTCTGCCCACCATGGGCCAAACCACTGGAAACTGAACCAAATAAACTTTAACCCAGGTATTTTTTTCAATTGACCAGAACACTAACCTAGAAAGGAATAGATATTAAAATTTAAATGTGTCCTCTTCTTACTGGACAGAGAGCAGGACAGGACCATCAGTCTTGCTTGTCTCTAGAACTTGAATGCTGCCCGTTTGTGTCCTACCCTCACCACACCGGGTGATATAGGGGGAATAGATGCTAGATATCTGAAATGCCAGTTTGTGTTCTCTAAAATGAAAGAACAAATTCTAGGAATGATGGAGGTTAAGAGTAGGAAAAGTTTACTGAGAGCGAACTTCTAAGAGAGACAGAGAGGGACCTGAAAGTGGGATACATGCTTCCAGGGGGTTTTTATGGGGTAAAGCCATAAAGGTGAGGCAGGTTCAAGGTGGGGCAAAACTAAAGTCAACCAGTAACACTGTAAGTACAGTCACTTAAGTAATATTGGTCTAATAAGAAATCACAAGGTGCCGGATGTGGTGGCTCACGCCTGTAATCCTAGCATTTGGGAGAAAGAGGAAGGAGGATTGCTGTGAGTTAAAGAGTTTGGCTGGGCTACATAGTTAAAAAAAAAAAAATCACAAGGTAAACAAAACTCTGATCAATAAGAGAACAAGTATAGTCACTTAGGAAATATTGATTAAGTGGGGATCTGATGGGAAAGCAGGTCACATGGCAAGCCTATAAGGATTTTCAGTCAGAGGTCTTTCCCAGAAGGGGTAGGTAAAATTTTGGTCCCCTACCCAGATGATAGTACCTATTTAGAATATCAATCACTAGTATTTATCCTACACAAATGTGGTAGTTTCTCTTTTTCTACAATGCTGGCCTTCAGTGAATGTGTCTTGATTGTCTCCATGTTGACTTTTTGAGGGCTGGGCCTATCTATAAGATATCTAACTGGGCCAGAGATTTAGCTCAGTGGTTCCAGCGCCTGCCTCACAAGCGCAAGGCCCTGAGTTTGATCCCGGTAACCACATACAATGCTGGGCGTGGTGACTCATGCCCACCAGCAATCAATACCACATACCACAGTGCCGGGCGTGGTGGCTCACGCCTGTAATCCCAGCACTCGGGAGGCAGAGACAGGAGGATTGCTGAGTTCCAGGCTTGCCTGGGCTACACAGTGAGCTCAGGGCCAGCCTGAACTACAAAGCAAGACCCTGTCTCAAAAAAAAGATATCCAATTTACCTATGACAGCACCAGGCAAATTAATTAATAAAGACAGAAATGAGATTTAGAGAAGAAGCTGAGTTTTGGGCCTGATTCATGCTGCTCCAGTAAAAATGAAAGACAGTAAAAATGAAAGACACCATCCCCCCAGCCACACCTTTATTTGGTATATCTGGAGTAACAGATGACTCCAAGGTGGTGTCTACAACTTTAAAACGAGAAAATGACTATGCAGATGAAGACCCTAGTCAGGAGAACTTCTGTTGCTTGGGATGTGTCCCTCCCCAGCTGTCTTCAGGGGCCGTCCGCTGTCTCGAGCATTACACTGTCAAGGGACCCTGGAAGTTTTAGCTTTGACTAGAGGTGAAAATGGAGTTATTCCTGACGTGCCAAAGCCAGCCTGTGACCAGAAAAAACACAGAGTAATCATAATATAATTGTGAAATGTTTTTTTCCCAAAATTATGTAGAATTGTTCCCAACAGAAGGAAAGTTCATTGTCACGGAAGGGTGTTGGAGGAGGATAAAGGTCATTCTGGCTAAGAATGGACAGCGTGGGGAGTCTGTAGAGGGGACCCACATGGGCAGTTGCTGCAGGAACTTCAGAGACACAACCATGGCTCACTCAAAAGACACCATCTCCTGGGTCATGAACAGCTGTGCTGCGAGGCAAGAGCTCTCCCACAACCTGGCCCAAAACATTTCTCATGGGCACAGTCTACATGGAGAAGTCAGGAGTCACCATGGGGTCATCTTGTGACTCCTCTTGTGTGCAAAGACAAAGGAAAAGAAGAGCATGTGTGAGTCATCGCTGTGAACACTCCACTGAATACAGTGGAAAGCCACAATGAGAGGAGAAAAGGGGGAAATTGAAAAATCTGACTTCATCTTGACCACTAAGTAGATGTGGGTCAGTGACAAGCGCCTCTTCACAGAGCCAGATTGGATCAGAAAAGCCTAGTTCATCAGTAAGATGGGTACTGACTGTGAAACCAGCAAAGGAAGAGTTTACCATGCAGAAAGTGTCACGCAGTGTTTCCTGCCAATGAGGAATATCATCTTTCCTGGGGGCATTAGTCAGAAATCCATGGCTTCAGCAGAAAACCACAGAAGAATGTGTCATGTGGCACAGAAGTCTTCAGCTTTGACCCACCCTCTTGAGCAACATGTGTCATTCACTGAGCTACTCAGTTAGCAAGTACATTGCATTTCTTAGTTGGAGCCCTTCAAAGCTGACATGGTGGAGAGATACACCTAAAATTCAGCTCCCTAAAGTGTGTCTCCTTCCATCTTGGGAGGTGTCTCTACACACACACACACACACACACACATACACACACACACACACACACACTTCCTATATTAAACACAATAGTTACCCACCATCTTTTGGGAACAAACAAAACTTACCCATTTTAACCTGGCTACTAAAGTTTTAATGTAAAGTTTTCATTAAAACATTTAATTTGGCTACATAAGAAATATTCATTGCAGGGCCGGGGATTTACCTCAAGTGGTATGGCGCCTACCTTAGAAGCAGAAGGGCCTGAGTTTGATCCCTGGTACTGCAAAAAAATTAAAAATTAAAAAAAAAAAGGAAAAAAACATACTCATTGTAGACAGTTTTCATAAGAGAAAATAAAACTCATGAGTCTAACACCCAGGAGAAACAACTCCTGTAGGAGCAGGACAGAGTGGGCAACAATGAGGCCTGTCCCGGCCCTGGTCAGCCCCTCCACTGGGGCATGAGCCTGGGCCTGGGAGCCTGGAGCCAGGAGGATGCAGCCCACCCCACTGACAGCAGGACTAGGCATCACATTTGCTTTGATCTGGAGAACAACAGCAGAAGTGACCGGGGTCCCTTATTTCTGCCAGTACGGTGACGAGGCCCAGAGGCCCACTTTTCAGCCACAGCCCTATCCCCCTTCACATGTTATTTTGAGACAGAGTCTCACTAACCTACCCTGTCGGCCTTAAACCTGGGATCTTCCTGCCTTAGCCTCTGGGGTTATGACCACACTGGGCATTATGCCATTTCTGGCGAAAGCTTTAAGAGTCATCAACATCTTACATCCCTGTAGTCTGAAGACAAGCATCTTACTAAACACTTAAAACAGAAAAGTTGAATTTAACTACAAGCATTTGAATATTGACTCCTCACTGAATTACCTATGAGTGTTTTACCAACACTTTGGGCCTTCTACCTCTGTTTTCCTTGGTTCCTTGCAAAACAGGAAATGTGCACAGAACACTCTGTCACATAGTTTATTTCTAGATGAAATTTCTAACTAGACAGAATTCGGCTTGCCAACAAAGGGTCTTTGAAAATACTTTTGTTTTCTGGCATTAGCTGAGATTCCCACCTCCTCCAGATGCTTCCTGGCCTAAGACAGGCCTCGGCTTTTCTCCCATGAGGATCCTGGAGGTGAGACCTTCTGCAGAGAAGTCCAGGCACCTCAGGGAATTGAGAATCCAAGGTGAGCCTGGCCTAGCCTGGCCTGTCGGAGCAGAGTGGCAGGACCAACACCCCAGGTGTTCCAGGCCCAGCAGTGCCTCACAGTCCCATGCAGCCCTTTCCTGTGTTCACACAGATAGAGAAGGGCTGGGAAAGAAAGCCCTGGCCAGGAAGGCAGTGGCCCCAAGGGGCTGGGCTTGGGGAAAGCAGGAGAGAGCAGGGGTCTGGCTGCTCACACAGGCAGAGGGGGGTACAAGGACCTGGGGAAAGCCTTTTTCCCACCTGTGCAAAATGGGATCTGGGTAGCATCTTTCAAGGCATTGTGCAATTCCTGCCACATATGTGGCAGGGCTCAGCAGGCTGTTGCTTGTGAGCTGGGGCTCAGGAGGGCTTCAGATCAATGCCAGCACAGAGGAAAGAAATCCAGAGGCTGGGCCCTGCCTCATCTTCCTGAGACTGGCTTTCACTCTGTATCTTGGGGTCCGAGATTATGCTAACAGCCTCCTTATGGCTTCCAACTCGGTTCAGGAGTACAGCCAGGCTGACACTATCCTTTCCAGCCAAGCCTGTTTCCGGAAGAAGACACGCTGCCATGTGGGGAGTCCACCCACCGACAGCATCGCTGCTCCCTGAGCACAGGACAGGCGATGGTTCAGCCACACACACACGTGCAACTTGGATCATACTACATATTGTTTTCTAATTTTTTTTCAGTATCAAGGATCGAACTCAGGCCCTTGTGCTTCCAAGATAAGTACAGTACTACTTGAGCTAAATCCCCAGCCTCTAAATTATTTTGAACACATCCGGAACACATTCTGCAAAATATTCCTCTACATCATTGTTGGGACCAAGTCCCACCGAGTGACAATCTCTCAGGACATGACATGATCTTAAGGTCTAACTAAGAGCTTTATTACCCAGCTGAGAGCCATCATTCCATGTGGAGGAAGGTGTCAAGTTAGACCAAAGTGCATTATTTAAAAGCAAAATATACTACACCCCCAACCTGTTACCAGGAGGCTTCTATGCAGGAGCAATTAGATCATTCTATTGTTAAAGTGCAGGAGAGAGTCATTACATAAGCCAATAGCAATGACCAGATCACTGATTATTATTGAATAGTGCTTTTTTTTTTTTTTTGAGACAGGGTCCTGCTTTGTTGTTCAAACTGGCCCTGAGCTCATTATGTAGCCCAGGCAAGTCTCAGACTCAGACTCAGCAATCCTCCTGCCTCTGCCTTCTGTGTGCTGGGATTACAGGATAGGAGTGAGCCACCACGCCTGGCTAGAATAGTGCATTTTAAAAACATACAATGTGTGCATCAGTTGGGTGGACAGTTCCAAAGGAGACTAGTACCGGGTTTACAGGGAGGTTATAGAACACAAGTGGACGTTTTTTGACAAAATGGCTATTTTTATGTCAAGTTGGGTCTCACATCACAAACTTACCAACTTCACGTACAGCTGTTCAGACAAACTCTATTTCTATGATTTTGCTTTGGTCAGCACTGCGGGCTGGTCTCATGACAAACGAGCTGTCATTATCTAGTACTAATTTCTTCACATGGAAATTCCAGCCCTAAGGACTGGAGCCACACTGTTAAATGCCGGGTGGTGGGAGCCCCACAGTTCCCTTAGCTTCAGGACCTGGTTAAAGATGAGTTGCCAGTTTGATGGTGAAGCAAAATTTCCTTGATTACCAGGGCTAAACATTATTTTCATGTTTATCAACTGCCTGTTCTATTGTAGCATATTTCCCTTAGGATCTGGAAGAGCATTTTAATTATTGTCATGGGCTAGAGCTGCAGTGGCTGCCTCAAAGTGTTCAGCGTGGGGTTCTGGGTGGTGACTCACGAGTGGACTCAGCCACTGTGGAGTGGTCCAGCCTGCTATAGAGGCAGGGACTGCTTGAAGAGGCAGCCTCGGGGCATGACCCTATTTGTCTCCCTTCCTGGCCCCTCCCTTCCCTCTGCTTCCTGGCATCTGACCTCACACAAGCAGAAGATATTGTCTTTCCCAGTCACCCTCCCCACATCCTGCTCGCATCTCACCAGCACAGCCAGCACAGCGCCCCTCCGAGGGCACCGAGCCACACTGCCTCACCCTCTGCTGAGCCTTGCGACCTCCCTCCCTCACTGTGGGCATTGAGCGCCCACGTCATGTCTGGTGTCCCTGTGGATGTAGGGTACAGGACCAGCACCACAGGGACCTCAGGGACCTTCCATCCCAGAGTCAGGGTCCAAAGTGAACAAATAAGAACAGGCCTTTGAGGCCCAGGAGGGCACAGGCCCAGGAGAGAAGTGGGAGGGCAGTGGCAGGAGCCTTAGGTAGGTAAGGAGCCTCCAGGATGAAAGACTGCGAAGTCAGCAGGAGGCCAGAGAGAGCGGAAGGGCTGTGTTCAGGGAGCAACGCGCGTGGGTTCTGGCCCTGAGACCTTGCTTCCCCTGTGGGTATGCTGAGAAGCCAGAAAGCAGGCATGGCAGGGAACTCCCCAAGACCGCTGTCAGACCTCACAGCCAGCCCTTTGTACATGACCTGCCAAATGGATAAGGAAAATGCCATGTACTCCAGATGTGCCGGCACATGCTCATGACCCTAGCACTCTGGGAGGCTGAGGCAGGGGGCTGGCAAGTCTGAGCCCGGCTTCAGCCACCTAGCCACTTAGCAAGACCCTGCCTCAAAATGAAAAAGGCCCAAGGCTGCGGCTCAGTGTAAAGGCCGGGGGTGCAAACCCAGAACCACGAGAAGAGGTGACACACACACTGGGGATCTCACCAGCCTTTATGGGCTCTCATGACCCAGTACAGCCGGGACTCCAAGGAGTCAGATCCCCAGTCACAGCAGCGGCTTTTAACATGAGGCACCTGGGCCCTGAGAGAGCTACACTCTGAAGGCACTCGGGGCAGGAACCCCACACTTCCGGTCAGACAGGGTGGGGTAGCCAAGCACGGAGATGCTCAGCATTATGCATCCCTGACTGCCAAGAGGTGGACCTAAGAGCACTCACCATTAACATCTGCGGTAAGCAAACGAGCACAGTTCGCCATTCCAGAATCTATACATATTTCACAATGTCCTACATGGTACCACAAATATAGTCTCCATTGTCAATTTTTAGAAATCAGCCTGATGCTGCCGCCTGAACAGGGCTAGATGAACCTACACATGGGGGCAGGAGGGCTGGACAGGTATTTAACAGAGGTGAGAAACACCATTGTTTTCAATTTTACATTTTATTAAAGTACAGAGCTAACAAGCTTTGAGGTTTCTAAGCAGGAAAAGACTTGTGAACATAAGGTGCTTTATAGAAAAATTAGCATCCAGAAAAATACAAATCCATAATCAGCTTTTTGACTCATGGGGAAAAATAACAATTTTAGAAGTTAGCAAACTCTATCAAAGACCTCTACAAACATCGAACAGTAGTTTTACCACACACATTGCCTTTTCAGATTCTAAAATACAAATTCCAAAATATAAAACGTAACCACAAAATTTGGCTACAGCTGTTTCAGAAAAAGTTTAAAAATTAACAAACTTGTGATTATAAATGTTTTCTTTCCAAAATAAAAATGGTTAAATCTTTAATAAAAAAAACCCAATCCTTTAACATTTCTTATAAATAACTCTCCAAACATATATTACCCATCTGCTGTAGGCCCTCTCTACCTGAGTGTCCCAGGATCCTTATCCCAGAGAACCACCTTGAAGAGTCCTCCTGACACTGCGGTGGGTACGTTTTTATCGAAGAGGACATGGAGATACGATTACCCAACCTGCCCTTCTCCCAGTACGTTTCTTCCTGAAAGGACTTGGCTTTAGTACAAAAATCCGAAACACCTCTTTGGTAAAGGCAAGTACTTGAACCTTCCAAAATGACATCTGTGAATGGTTTCCTCAGGAAGAGAAGAGAGCTCTATGGAAACCACAGCCCACCCGACCAGAAGGGCAGGACTCGGTGTCAGTGGGCTACAGAGGTCAGCCTAGAGGGGCCAGGGAGGCGTGGCACTGTTCCTGGATGACGAGGGCCCTGTGCCCCACAGGTGCTCAGGCTCCTTCCCGCTGTGCCCTCTTCACTGCCTGGACCTCTAGCGTCCGAGTGGACAGAGGCAGCCCAGGAGCTTTGACACTCAGGCTCCCTTGGGGACAGGAAGCCCTGGGCATTGCCAGCAAGCAGGGTCTCAGGGAGGCTGAGGGTGACAAATCAGGGACAGGCAAGTCCTGAGCTGAGGTCACCACACAGAGGTCATCGGAGGGAGGGACAGCATTGCGGGGCCGGAACTCTGGGGGGACAGGCACCCATGGAGAACAGTGGTCCTGCGGCCACTGCCCTTCAGTCCGGCATGCACTTGCCCTGTACTCTGCACACACGTGCCATGGCAGGCAATCCAGGAACCAAAGGATCCGGCCAGCCCCACACAGCCCACCGGGCTTCTGTGGGGGCCCAAGATGCAGCCAGCCTCCTGCCAGGTGCCTCTCGGACAGCGACACTCCCTCTGCCAGGGTCCAGCTCCAGCAGGAGCGGCCAAGAGACGCATAGAGAGCCCGTCACACCCGGAGGAGTCTGCTCCACAGTGTGGGGACATTCTAAAAACCAGCTACCAAACCTCACAGGAAGCATAGGACAGTTGGTTAGAGAAACTACCAGCGAGTTCATTAAATTAACACTTTTGTTATCTGAGCTCCAAAACTGGCAGGGGCTTTCCAGTTTCCTAAGTCACAGTGGCACAGGAGAGTATTTCTAACCCTGTGCGTTGGCCACTTCCCACGCATCTATACCATCATCAGCTATGACCCCGCAAACACTGGACTGAGTGAAAATCCAGTGAAGGGCACATGTGCCCAGCTGGAGCATGGGTAGGCTGGGGCCTCGGAAACCAGCAGGGCGGCCCTGTCATCACCGTTTCCCTGAGCTGCTTTCTGCAGGCCCAGGGAGTGTGGCTGTCACTGGACCAAGACGTGGTGCCAGGGACCCAGCTAGGACAGCAAATCAAGGACTCTGCTGGACCTCGGCTGGGGAGGTGACCCTGCTCCCTGCGCCCAGCTCTGGGTTCATGTTCCCTTAGTATGCCAAAGATCCCTCACTCTGTGGGCACCACAGAGGCCCTGCCCAGGGCTACCACACAGCTGCAATCTGAGCTGTGCCTGTCCACATTGCCTGCATTCCCTGGGCCAACTTGGTTTTCAGGGCTGGTACAGGGTTGCCTGGTGTTTGGGGGGAGGTGAAGGAAGACTCTGATGAATGTCCCCACCATCATGACACAGGTGGGACCGGTTCTACCCAACTGGTACCAACAGCACAAAGCAGACATGGAGACTGTGCTTAAAAGAAGTGTCCCCATATGGTCCCCTGACAGCCCTGGGGCCCCATGGACTTTGGCAGTGGGGACCCTCCCTGCCCAAGGACACGGACCCTGGATATCTTAGGTGGCCACTGGCATCCTCCAAGGACCTCCATAAGCATAGACAGGCACTTCTGGAGGGATTGCTGGGAGCTCAAATACCCCCAAGTGCCCCCTACCCCATTGTACCAGCTGTGTTCAGTCATCTTCAACAGCTGCCTTGTGAGGGACCCTCCTGTCACTCCAGGGAACCCACAGGGGCATTAGCGGGATGCCCAGGACTGATCTGCGAAGCCAAAGCTCTACTGCTTCTTTGTGGGCCCAGAAGTGCTGCCCGGGGGCACCTTGGAGCATCACTACTACAGCAAACACACAAAGACAGAAGAGAGAGCAGAGAGTGACCATGCCCGGGTAAGCACCATTCCTGTGGCCGAGCTGGGGCCAGCGGGAAGACGGGCGACCACGTGGGTAGGCTGAGAGTTGTGCTTTTCACATTCTGACGAGGTGCCGGCCAGGAGGGGGGGACCCAGCAGGATACGGTGGCCAGCACCGCAACCCTGAGGCAGGGCTCTGAGGGTCTGAGGCAGCTGCTCCTCTCAGCCCATAAATACTGGGGGGCGGGGGCAGGGCCCTTGAGGACAGGGGTCTCAGTGAGGGCGAGGAGCAGGCTGGGGGCTCTTGTTGGGGCCAGGACTTGAGCTTGTGTGTTTCTTTGATGCCATGGATAAGAATACCAGGCCTGATGAGGTGATCTGACCTCTGTAAGAAGATGTGAGCCCCAAATCCTGCCTAGGAGAAAGTGTACCCAAGGAAAACAGTGACACAACACCACCCAGCTTTTGGGGGAGACACTGGCCTGGGTGAACATTTCAACTCCCTTAGACAAAGGGTAGTTTCCTACGAGTGTGTGAGTTAAAAAGCAAATCAGGATACACTTTGCTTCCTGGGAGCTTTCTGAGACACACTGAAGACAGCCAGGAGGTGCTGGCTTTTCCTGGGGCCCGGGAGCCACTGGAAGCCCCAGTGAGCTCATCGGAAGGACAGGACCAAGCAGTCACACAGAGAACTGCCGCGACGGGCAGCACAGTGGTGCCACGAGCGTCCATAGGTACAGCAGCACACACGTCCAGCACGAGGCCATCTTGACCCAGAAGATGGACCAGCTCTCCCGGAAGAAGGTGTGGATGCTGGCACTCTCGTAGCTGTGGGGACAGGATGGCCAGCATGGTCAGAGCTGGGAGAGTGGGGGGACCAGCACCACTCCTGCCCAAAGGAGCTTCCTTTCTCAGGGATTCAAGGGAGAGAGAAATCACATGCACCCAAAATGAACAATCCCTTGGCTTTTAATTCACCCATGGGCCCATGGAGTGACCACACCACCAGACTCCTATCTCTTGTACTGCCCTTTGGTCCTCTCCCAGCACCTGCTCCTTCCCCTCAGCACAGTGCACCCTCCACGGTTTAGAACCAGGGGATCATGCGGCCCCTTTGACCGACTGGCCTTTCATTCAGCATGTTGCTCAGCAACCTCTTCTACACGGAAGCACCAGGTGTCCAAAGTGCTGAGACCAGAAGTTTCTCAGACCTTGGAACATGTGCACAGACACTGCCAGTTGCATGTTCCTCACCCACAAATGCCAAATCAGAAACATTCCAAAATGGGAAGCTTTTTGACTGGCATGTCTGGTTTCCCAGCATTCCGGATCTCAGGACTAGGCTTCCGCACCTGTGCATCATTCCCATTTACTGCTGAATCTTAGGGCATGTGGGTTCAGGATGTGGCTTCTGCTTCTGCCAGCTGACAGGCATTTGGTTGTCTCTGACTCTGGCCATTACAAACGTTGCTCCCACAGTGTGTAATGTTTTCTGTGACATATTTCCCTCTTTGTCTTGAGTAAATGCTTTGGATAGAACTCCTGGTCCTACTGTCACTTTCTAACCATTTACAGATCTGCCACACTGTTTGTTTTCCAAGGCACCTTCCCCAGCGCGGATGAGGGGCCCAACCTCTGCATCTCCCGGACAACATCTGTCACTGACTTTGAGCCCGTGGCTCTCTATGTCCTCAGGAACTCCGCAAGCTCCCCTCCACCCCGGTAATGCAAACAAGCACTATCAAAAGGGGGCCCGAGGCATCTGCTGCGAGGCTGAGTGGGCAGCAGGCCTGGCACAAGAGCTCAAACCATGGGGCTGGCCTAGCCCCAGCAACACCAGGACAGTACCCAGCTGGTCCCCACCCAAAGGCCACTCACTGGAACCAGTTGGTGAGGGTCATCATCACGTAGAGTGAGGCCAGCAGGAAGACAAAGTGGAAGTACGGGTAGCTGTACACGGTGCCCTTCTTCTCATCATAGAGGACACGCCGCGCCCCCTTCCCGTCTGGCTGTTCCTCGGGGTCTGTGGGTTGCAGAGCCCTGTGAGTATATGTGTGAGTGTGCGTGCACATGCTCACACACCTGTAGACACACACCATGCGAACTTTCATATCTGTGCACACTCACACCCATGCATGCTCACACTCATGCACAAGCAACCCACCAGGTGTCCTCAAGATAACTTGGAGTGCAAGCAGTGAGCTAGCTGTGACACAGGTGTGCCCCATGACCGCCCATGCCCCACTCACCATCTACCACGTCATTGCCAAAGCAGAAGCAGCAGCGGGCCACCTGCAAGGACAAGGACACGTCAGACGCCATACCCTGCTGCATTCATTGGACCCTCACCCTTGGGGCTGTGCCCACACCGTGCTCGCCCAGGTGCCAGGATGGAGCCCCTCTGAAGGCCAGCACTGCCAGCAGGCTCTTCCGGATGCAGCTGAACGATGCTCCACTGGGGCACTGGGTGGCACGGGGCAGCACAGTGCGGCTAGGGCTGGCAGCCTCTGCCCATTCAGCCCTGCCCTGCACTCTCCCTGGTGCAGGGCCTGATGGACACCCCAGGACACCCTGCCTCCATGTCCACCTGTGCAACTCAGCCTGACATACAGCAATGACACCCATGCCTGGCCCGCCCTCTCCTTCAGGTCAGGGCCCCTGTCCTGGTCACCACCAAAGGGCCACTGTCAGGAATAGTGACAGTTCGTTGACAAGCTACACCATGAGCTCAGGCCCAGGGCTTTGCCCCGCACATGATGGCCGTGGGGTCCGGCACAGGGCAGGAACACCCAGGGAAGAGAAGAAAGAGAGCGCACGCGGCAACTGGCCAGGGAAGGGAGGGAGAGGAAGGGGCGCAGGGCAGAGACGAGTACCACACACACCAGGGGCCCACGGGGAATGGACCATATGCAGACAGGGGCTGGTGAGAATCAAAACGCAAACAGAACCCGGCTGCTGACAGCAATGGTGACAGAGGGCGGCTCCCCTGGGGCAGCTTCAGTCCTTCCCAGATTTAACCCTAACTTTCTTTTTCTTTTATTTCTGTGAGACAGGGTCTCGCTTTGTAGTTCGGGCTGGCCCTGAGCTCACTATGTAGCCCAGGATAGCCTTGAACTCACAGCAATCCTCCTGTCTCTGCCTCCCGAGTGCTGGGATTACAGGCCTAAGTCGCCATGCCCAGCATTGTGGTGTGTGGTTACTGGGGATCAAACTTGGGACCTTGAGCTTGTGCTCAGACAAAACACCTGAGCTAAATCTCTGGACCCCGAGTTTCTTACTTATCATTAAACTTAACATTAAACTTCATGAAAGGAACAAGGTTATGAAAATGATGAGGGACCGTAGCTGAGCCTGACAAATGGGGAGAACACTCATGGGCCAAGGTGGCCTGGGAACCCTGGGTACTTAGCTATAGAAAACAGCACCAGGAGGCAGAGGACGAGGCACCTGGTCCTCCCCCATTCACACCTAAGCCCTTTTTTATTTTTTGAGTTTGCATGCCATAAATTGTTCAGACTGGCCTCTAATTTGGGATCTTCCTGCCTCAGCTTCCCAGAGTGCAGCCGTGGGTCACCCCACCCAGCTGTCCACATGCTTCACCCCAGGCTGTGCTACCTGATGACGAGGTGTGGGTGAGCTCGAACGTGTCCACCTGTCCAGCAGCCTCCACCGGTGCTGCCCCTCCGCGGAGTGGCTGTTACAGGCTGCTGAGCCCGGAGCACAGAACAGATGTGTGGAGTGCAGATTAAAAAAGAAAGAGGAAACCCCACATTCTGAGTGCACAGGACAAGGTCAGCGGATGCCAGACGCAGGCCGTGGGGGGCAGCAGGATCCAGCAATGGGGACACGGGGCTGACCACAAAACTAGGCGGTTCCTTCCGATCTATTAGGATCACATTGCTCCTTCCTCACTCAAACCTCACTGTCTCCCGGAACCCAGGAGAGGACGCAGATTCCCTCGGATGGGCAGAGCCCCAAGGTGGGTACAGGAGAAAGAGCAGCTCACCTCCAGCTCTGGAGCTGCGTATCGGCCCTGCAGAGCATCGGAACTCGATCTTGTCGTTGACGTCAAGCTATAAAACAAACAGGAAGTCAGCCCAGCACATGACCATCTTTCGCCACTTGGGACACAGAGCACAGCCATCAACCAGCCGCGTTTTGGGGACAGCTCGCTGGACCTTGTGGTGTGGCTGCCTGAGTAAGAGTACAGTGCCCTCCTGCCCAGGCCCACAGCTTTAATCCACTATGAATCAAAAATATCCACCAACACATGAATGGAAAGAGGAAACGTAGTATTTTCAAACAATGGAGTACTATTCTGGTGTGAAGAAGCACAAGCTTAAGTCACGTGTAGGAAAATGGATGCACCTTAAGCTTAGGATGTTAGGTGAAATAAATCACACAAGCTTAAATAGCACAGTTTCTCTTGAGAAACCCAAAATATAAAGAACAAAAGAAAAGATAGATAATAGGAATCAAGGAAATAGATTTTTCTAATGGGAAGAGGAATGAGAGATGGAAGGAAGGGAGGGGAGGAAAGGGGAGGGGAAAAGAACATAGAAACAGTTAAAAATGGCCAGGTGTGGTGGCTCACACCTGTAATGCCAACACTCGGGAGGCTGAGGCAAGAGGACTGTCAAGAGTTCAAGGCCAGCCTGGGTTACATAATGAGATCCAGGCCAGCCTGAAAGACAAAACTAGAGCTTGTTTCAAAAAACCAAAACTATAGCCAGGCGTGGTGGCTCACGCCTGTAATCCCAGCACTCAGGAGGCAGAGACAGGAGGACTGCTGAGTTCAAGACTTGCCTGGGCTACATAGTGAGCTCAGGGCCAGCCTGAACTACAAAGCGAAACCCTGTCTCAAAAAAAAAAACAAGAAACAAAACTATAAACCAACTCCCCTCAATGAATGTAATCATTATGTACTGCAAACACTAGTAAAAACTTTGTAATAGAAAAATATAAAGAACTTGAAAAAATGTACCCACCCCTCCCAAATATTATATACATATATATAATATATACATACATATATATGTATATACGCATATATGTATATATATGTATTTATGTATATGTATATATATGTATATATGTGTGTGTATATATATATATATATATACATATATATATGTCCAGCATCTGATTTGTTTCTTCTGTTTTCCCTACACATGGCATTACAGATATCTGCACTGCTTTCACATGGATCGGCTATTACAAGACAATGTAAAGAGATCTGCAGGTTCTGCAGTGTCTGGTGGCATCTCAGGCGTCTACTTGGGTGCTCAGCTGACCGCCGTCTGCCAGCCCTGATTCCCAGCAGCCGCTGCCCAGCAGGTGCCCATCTGTGTGGATCACGCTCCATCACTTTGCATCAAAGGGTTAAACTTTGCCTTCTCCAGGCCTCTGGCCTTGTGCAAGACTGCATTCTTTCCAACCAGCACTTTGTGTCTGGGCTTATTTCCAACATGATCAAAATATACAGTGAGTGTTTAAATTATAAAAGCTTATTACAGTAAAAGATACATGGACATGAACCCCCTCCAAACCCTGTTCCCCACCTCGCACACACCCACCATTCTGGCCACTCTCCGCAGCAGCTCTGCAAGTCCTGATCTTTCGTGAGTGTCTTTACAAGGTGGGGTAAAAACTACAGTGAATGCTGCTGTGCTGCCCAGCCCATCCCCGGGAGAGGCAGTTTGTAAAAACAGGATGATGTGTCCATATCCATGTACTCAGGTATGATGCTGAAACTTCTGACTTGCCCCAAAGCCACAATGACTGAGAATGAGGAACATCCTGAGAAGACTCAGGACACGGAGGCGGCCAGGGCAGCGCAGCCGAAGACACTCAGGACAGAGGATTCAGAGCTGCTGTGGGAAGGGGCAGGTATCACGGGATCAGTGTGTTTGAAGAGCGGGGAGGCTTGAGGGATTTGTGGCAATGTGTCTTTTACTGTAATAATTGTTTTTTTAAAAGCAAAGCTTTTTTTCTTTTTTTAAGTTTTGAGACAAGGTCTCCCTTTGTAGCCCAGGCTGGCCTCGAATTCACACCAATCCTCCTGCCTCTGCCTTCCAAATCCTGGGATTACAGGTGTGAGTCACCACACCCAGCAAAAAACCCCAAAATTTTAAACATTCACCATATTTTTTAATCACACCTCCCATTTTTCCTAAAAATAAAAATAAGGAAACATTTTATGAAAATCGAAATATCTACAATACTCAACATTCAGCTAACTTTACAGATGCAACTTTGCAACCAATTCCTGGAAACCCACCCAGCCAGCATGTGTGCGGATCATGGGGACCCATCAGTGAGAAAGGTCATGGTCCTGCTACGCCACATGCTGGACATGGCGCAGGACACGCCCAGCTCTGCATCCCACAGCATCCCGGCCCCATCCACACAATGGTGCTTCAGTGCGGTCTCAACATCCACAGGGTGAACGAACTTGGTTTGGGGATGAAATCTGATCTTCATCTGAAAGACCAGGAGCAGAAGCTCTTCATGAGCAGCCGTGGGCACCACGTTTAACACATGCTTATGTCCTATTTAGCCTGAGTGCCAGGACTTCTCCAGAGGATGCCAGGGCCACAGGGCCAAGCTGAGCTCTAGCTCCATCGAGCGCAGCTTTCTCAGATCCCAACTCCACTCGGCCCTATTATGGCACAACTGCAGCGACACAGTCCTGTCTGAGTGCTCAGCACAGCATTGTGGCTGCAGAACAACTTCCAGCTGCTCAGAGTTACCTCTGTGGGCCAAGGTTGGTGCAGCATGAAGCCAGCAGGTCCTGCGGGGAACCCTAAGGACACGGGGTCCAGGCTGCTGCTGTCACAGAGGCCATGTTCAAACTCTGGGCCACCCAGAGCCCACAAGTGCTGCGGTTATGCGCACACACACACACGCACGCGCACACACACATACACACACACCCCACAAGGCTCCTCCTGCCTGTGTCTGCAGCCTCTTTCACATCACAGAGACACGCACTGCCCTCAGCACCTACTCTGGTGACACTGGAGCCCGAGACCACTCGGACAGAAACTGAAGATGGGTCTCTCCCTCCCGCCCTCCCCATACCCTCTGCCCAGTCTTCCAGGTACTGTGGCAAGAGCTCGGGTGGAGGCCACTCTGCCCTGGAAGCAGAGGCAGGAAGGCTTCTGGCTGGCAGGCCCAGAGCCCAGCCCAAGAATAAAATCCTCTCCTACTTTCTTCGATGATGACACCATGCCAGATACCATTTCCAGCAGGGAAGCTGTTCAGCATTTAATAAAGAGCCTTGGCTTTTCCAGCTTTGTCTTCCAGGGATGTTTTCACAGATGGCTCAGACACAGAAGTTTGTTTTTTTTTTCTCTTAACTAAAACCAAGAGCCAGGAACTATTTCACAACAGCTCTTCCTCATAACTAACTGCAATCACACTGGCCATTCCTCCTCCTCCTCCTGCCTGCACGCAGTCTTGGGCTTCCCGCAGCGTCCAGAGAGAGCTCCCAACACTGCTGCCATCACTAGGCGGCCATGTCCTCCTCTTGGGTAGCAGGACAGTACTCCACGCTGCCACAAAGAGAGGCAGAGAACAGGATGGCACATTTGACTCTTCATGCATTCCAGCTGAGGAAATGTGAAGACAGGCTTCCCAAAACTGGGCTGGAGATTTAGCTCTGTGTCTGCCTGGCAAGTGCAAGGTGCCAAGTTTGATCCCCACCACACACCACAATGCCACACATGGTGGCTCACGCCTGTAATGACAGCACTCAGGAGACAGAGACAGAGGCAGGAGGATTGCTATGCTAGCCTGGGCTACATAGTTCAGGGCCAGCCTGAACTACAAACTGAAACCTACCTCAAAAACAAACAAAGGGCACCAAAATTGGGTGCAGCAGTCCTCTGGGTGGAGCAGTCCTCATAGAAGAGGTGATTAATTGAAAGATATCATAAATATTCAATTTTTTATAGCAAAAGACACATTCCCAAGAATGGTGGGATAATTGTGTTCTAAATGAGGTTTCCAAATACTGTAAAAGGGTGGAGAAGCAACATGCCTTTTACAACTATAATAAATTTTTTAATTTAGACATTGACTGTATTTTGATCACCCATCTATTGGAATTTGTCAAATAAAAACATGATGCTGTGTCTTACCCCCCTTATTCAATGGACCTGGTACTTCATGACTTCTGGTTTCTCCCCAAGGTCAGAATGGCTACGAAAAGACAATAGTTTGAACCCACTCAGGACACAGAGGCAGCCAGGATGGCACAGCCAGACCCAGGAAAATGATACCAGAGCTCCTGCAGAAGGCAGCGAGGACCGTGGGTAGGTGTGTCTGGAGCCAAGGTAGATTTTTTTTTTTTTTTTTTTAAGACAGGGTCTCACTTTGTAGTTCAGGCTGGCCCTGAGCTCACTATGGTACCCAGGCAAGCTGCTGCGAACTCAGCAATCCTCCTGTCTTTGCCTCCTGAGTGCTGGGATAACAGGCGTGAGCCACCACGCCCGGCATTGTGGTATGCGGTGTTGATTGTTGGTGGGCACAAGTCTCCATGCCCAGCATTATATATGGTTACCGGGGATCGAACTCAGGACCTTGCACTTGCAAGGCAGGCGCCGGAACCACTAAGCTAACCCTCCGGCCCCCAAGGTAGGATTTTGAGAGGGCTCTCAGTCATGTGTCTTTTACTATACATAACAAGTTCCTAAAATTCCAACAGGCCCCGTAGCTGGACTCTGGGTCCTGTGCCTCCAGCAGTCCAGGCTCAAAGCCCACATTGTCTGTTTAGCGCCACCTGCAGCTGAGAGAGAGTTGGCAGCAAAACCTGGAAAGTCACCGCGCCACGCACCTCCCACAGCACCCAGCCACGTCTAGGGACCATCCCAGTGTACCCTCTCCTGAGTGTCTTTAGTCTCCCCCAAACAAATGTGGCCACTGTGTGTCAGGTCATCCAACCACTCCTTCTTCAGGAAAGAAAAACTAAGAAAATCTGAGAAGCTCCCCTGGGCTGGCATCCATGCAGTAGCTCCCTTAGCCAGGCCCAGGTCTGGACGCCGTCCGTGGGATCGCAAGCCTGGGAGCCGAACTGTCCTGCCCAAGGCCTACGGGGCGATGCGCACCCCAGCCTGGCGGCCTGCGCCTCAGCTCCACCATGGAGCCACTCCTTTGCCCTCCTCTGTCCCTCAGCCCTGGCTATCATCCAGCTTCGTCATCAGCACTCACAGTCCCGAAGCGTGTTGGCCTGGGTGACATAGACTACTTGGCCCATTGGCATCCTGGGCAGCCCTGGCTTCTTCCTTTATCACCTCTCAGCATGGGGCAGACGCAGGCAGCTCAAAAGTGACCTGCTTCGCCCCTGAAGCAGTGCAGGTCTATGTAAATCTCAGGCTTACGTCCAGGGGCAGCACCTCGGGCAAAGTCCGCCATCTTTTCACAGATGGATTTACACAAATCCACACCCAGCACATTGAAGGGCCGAGTTTTCCCACTGTTATACTGGGTTTGCAGCAACCCACAGAAACACAATTTTACTCTGTCAAATACCTTTTCATACATATCTCCAGTAATATGAAGATGAAGGACGATTCCATTACATAAAAATTTGTTAAGACAAAAGAAGAGGAAAAATTTCAGTTATGTCTCTATTATCATAAGTTTGGTTCGTCTCTTTCTTAGATGTACATATGTACTATATTCTATTTTTAAAATGGAACAACTCTATGTATGCAGTTTAATAGCTTAATGCCCAAAGTCACCAGCCCAGCCCCACACACATGCCTCTGCCCCCAGCCCCTGCCCAGGAGACACTCCTCTTCCTGGGGAGGGTGCTTGGCAAAGCCTAGGGGCAGCAGAGACCCTGGCACCTCACCGCTCCTTTCCAAGTCTACACCAGCCTCGCGCCCAGACTCACCAGGAGTACAGGATGCAGGCGATGAGCAGCCCGGTGCCCAGCCCGGTCACCAGGTTCTCGTCTCGGGTCAGGTCCTGGCCGAAGTGGGGCACACACAGCGTCACATTCTTCCCATGCTCATCACGGACTTGGCAAGAGAAGAAAGTGGCACAGCCCGTTAGAGAAGCCACGGGACCCCGAGAGGCCCTGCTCACTACTTTGGGGAAACTCAGGCGGCTCCAACCTCTCCACCCAGAGCACCTATGTGGGGCAAGTCCTCCAGACTCACTGACTCTTGAGACAAGGGCCTCATGTTAGAGAATTTTAGAAAAGAAAAGAGGGCCTCAAGTTGGGCACAGGGGTACACGCCCATAGTCCCATCACCTGAGAGGCTGAGGCAGGAGGTTCGCTGCAAGTCTAGGGCAGCCTGCACTGCACAGTGAGACCCCATCTCAAAGAAAAAGAAATAAAAGAGAAAGAACCACATCTTGAGATTCAAGTGAAGGCGTGACAATTCTACAGCTTAGGAGTGCTTGTACAGAATTACTCAAACAATCTGAAAAGAACAGGTAAGTCCAGTTTTCTCTGAACTTGGCAGGCTCTGTGTACAGAGGGGTGGAAGGAGAGTGCTGAGGTCAGTCAACAACCATGCACGGGCCCTGTGGCAGCGTCTGCCCAGCTACTGGCCTGGAAGAAATCAGCTCACTGCAGACGGCTCCCTCCTCTCTACCCCAGAGCTCGTGCCATGTTCTCTAAGCTTTGTAAAGGCTGCATATAAAGATTCTATAGTGTCACATTATTTCTGTGGCGTTCTGATATTTAATAATATGTCTACAATGTTACCATCAGTGCCGACTTACTTTTTGTTGGAAACGGCATCTTCCTAAAGTCAGAACACCCCAGTTGGGTCTGACTGCCAACCCCGCCCAAAATAAGGAACATAAACCTGAGACAGTATTCCAGAAGCCACTCAACAAACACAGATGTTCTGTCTAAAATTAAACTAAAATTATTACTAGTATTCCCAGTCAAACCAGTAAATACAACTGTCTGCTGTAGGTTAAAAAAGCAATCTTTGTTCAGAGGCCAAATGAAAAATATTTTCAGGAAGATGGACAAAATATAACTTTCCTATTTAAGTATTACCACCAGGAACTAAAAATAATAAAAGTGTTCCCCTATTTTAAGTGATTCTTGATGTTAAAAAATATACACTATAAATAAAAACCCCATTAAGTTAAAACCACAGACTAATATATAAACATAAAAGAAAGTCTTAAAGAGATTGGATTTAGACAAACAGAAAGTCAACAGGGATATTTTTAAGAAATTAAATCCAGAACAGGCTACACTTACTATAAAACCTCCAAAAAATTATAACCCTTTCCATTATAAACAGCTAGAAGGACAAGACCAGTCTCATATGGTAGAACATGCCTATAATCCCAGTGCTCTGGGAGGCCGAGGCAGGAGAAAAAAAGATATTTTTCTGTATTACTGGCAAGACCTGGGGGCTCAGAATCACACCTTGGGATAAAATTATCCTTTCAAAGCTTAAACCCTTTTCAAATACTAACAGCAATTGTACAATAACATCAGTGAACCCTACACAGCACCTACTGTGTGCCAGGAACTGCTCCAAGTGACTGATGCGCTCAGTGAGTCACACTCCAACTGCACATTCAACCACCCCCGCCGAGCACTATCCATCACTAAGTGCTGGTTAGGATGAGCGATCTGGGGTTGCCCTGCCAGCAAGAAGCACATCTGACTAACCCTGTGTGCTGGTCCCTCTCTCTTCGTCAGAGAAATAACCTGAAGAAAAAAATCAGCACCCAACTGGAACAAAGCAAAAGAAAGCCCTGGCCTGATAAAGCTCTCTGCAGCCCGGCAGGAAGTGCAGTTGAGGGCTGAGAGTAAACCCTGCAGCACGACCCCAGAAGCAGCTTCTGTCTCTCCAGACAAGCTGAGCGCCGTGTCACTGGGCCTCTCCTCTTCACCCCGCCCCATCCACCCCTGCCTCAACCCCCTCCACCCTGCACCGCTGCTCACCCACATCCACGGGCTTGCTGGACAGTGCCGAGAAGGTGAGGTAGGTCACATAGCAGCTGATGAGCCCTGACTGCAGCAGCCCGGAGTGCGGCTGTCCTGGAAGACACAGTGGAGGACAGTGTGGGGAGAGGCGCGGGCCGGAAACTTCCACCCCACACGGGCCACAGTCACACTCCTCAAACTGGCGCATCCACTTTTAGAAAAGAACTGAACAATGTGTGTCTCAAACAAAATTAAAAATAAGGGGAGGGAGTTACTAGCTAAATACTTTGATTTTGTTTTGTTTCATTCTGTTTTATTTTGGTTGAGACAAGGTCTTGCCATGTCACCAATGCTGGCCTCAAACTTGTAGCAACTCTCCTGCCTCAGCCTCCCAGAGTCCTAGAATTACAGGCATGTACTACTATGTCCAGCTACTAGTACCACTAGTACATCCTACTATTTTTAGAGATGCCACATTCTGCCAACTTGTCCACCAATGCCTTGTCAGACTATAGCTATACTTACATAAGTGGTCCCCTGATTTTCACCTTAGTGCTTAAACCACAAGGTCAGGAAAACATTTACCCTCATTTTTTCATGAGGCTATGAAGCATACAGGGTGCATGATGAGACAGGTTTCCAAAGACTTGTGCTCTAGATTCCCAAGACCGCTGGACACTTACAGTCCTTGGTGGCATAGAAATGTTGCCACCAGTCAACGAACAAGACCTCCTTTGTACACACTAAGGATGAGAGCTGGTCAGGCAGAAGGGAAAGGTACCAGGCAGGAGAGTTATTGGAGAAAAGGGCTTAAATTTTACAATACCTAAATTAATTTAATTTGTTGCAATTATTCAGATGTAGGGGATGTCTCTCCTGTTGGTGAAATTTCCTTTTCTTCCTCTTTTTGTTTTGCTTGTTTCGAGACAGGGCCTCGCTCTACAGGTCAGACTAGTGTTGAACTCATTTTGCTCCTCCTACCTCAATCCCCTGAGCACTGGGATCACAGGTGTGGCCATCACACCTGGTTTTGAGAAATCTGTAATCACCTGATCAACTACATGAAAGGATTTAGTCTTCCTTCCTGCTTAATTTGTTTCCAAAATTATCACCATGAGATTGTAATCACCCACAAAAGTCTATGAACAGACTCCATTACAGGGCTGCTCCTAGGCAGGAAAGTAAGATGAACTCAGCACCTAAGGGCATCAACCACATATATGTTCTAACACATCACATTGTTCTACACAGAGGCCCTCCTGCACAGGTGACTTTAGCCCAAACACAGCAGTGTTTCCAGGAGTTCCCAACTGACCGACCAGCTAACTTAGGGCAGGAGGACAGCATCTCAGTTTGGACTGAAAGTGCTTTGGGCCCACAGGGCTGTAACTTCATGCTCCACTGCCCAGCACCTCTGAACCACCTCAGTCCATGCACAACTGCCCCTGGGTGACAGGGCCAGTCCCATCTGCGGACAGTTAAACAGCATTTCAGAAACACTTCGGGAGCTCTATGTGTGTTGCCTGTGTTTTTCTTTCCCTGCCTGGAAGTCCATGCTGTGCTCAGGACACCAGATCCATGGCCTGGGGCAGCAGCTGTGGGCCAGACCCGGAAGCCCCTATAACAGTGCACAGCCCACCTTGCCTGGGGCTTTCAGCCCCACAGTCACTTCCCTCCTGGCTTTAGAACAACTGAGCAAGGCCACCATACATGTCCTGCGTGGGAAGAGCCTGGGTCTCCATGAGCTTGGCTGCTGCCAGCCTGCTTCCTGCGTCCTGTTTCCTGTGTCCTGCTTCCTGCATCCTACTTCCTGCTTCCTGCCTCTCAGACCTCGTGCTGTCCTCACTCTCAGGTCCTGCATGAGGCAAAAGGGGCCAAGACACAGGCCAAACACATCCCATCCAGTCCCGTCCTCCCTGTTATGGCTTCCATCTGCACAGGTCCTGTGGGCCTTGGACAAGTGCGGCTGTCACCTCCAGCAGGGCAGGGACAGCAAGTCTGGGCCCTGACTGCAGAACCACCCACCACAGGCCCAGGTGGGGCTATCACTTCCAAACAAAGCCACAAGACGCTGAACCCGCTGGAATACGTTCAAGGGACACAAAGGCGCTTACGGTTCTGCACACAGGGGGAGATGGCAGCTGCGGAGATCAGCAGGCATAGGCCCCCGTTCACGCCCAGGAAGATCTTGTTCTGCGTGCAGCCCTCCAGCTGCGTGTAAAACACCGCCATCAACACCAGGCCTCCAGTGGCGATGGAGTACATGATGAGGGTGACCAGTGACAGAGATGCGTACCACAGCCTGTTGGTGGCGGTGCCAGCCATCCTGTTTCGCCCGATGGCAGAGGACAAAGGAGAGAGAGGACAAAGACAAGTCAGAGCCAGCTGCTCCTGATGAGGCGTCTTCACACGCATGAGCTTCCTGGTCCCCCGGTCTGGCTCAGGCTCGGCAAGGGGGACTTCAACTTCCCAAACCACAGGCTCTATTCCAGCACCCAAGCTTCTAGGGTGAAGCCTAGGAGGAGCCAGAGCTGCCTAGTCTGTGCAGGGCACAGCCTGCATCCCTGGGTACAGAGGTGAGAGTTCATTCAGAGAGGCAGGTGTGTGCCTCTCCCCCTGCACCAAGGGCTGCAGGAGTCCTGACTCTCCAAAGTCATCCCAGGAAATCTTGTTTTCTTTGGTTTAGGTTTTTGAGGCAGGGCCTTGCTCAAGGCTGGCTGGCCTCGAATACACAGTGATTCTCCTGCCTCAGCTTCCTGAGAGCTGGGATTACCAGCACCTGGCAATAGCAGGACATCTTGAAGGACAAATGCACATTAAAAAATCAAGAAACTGGGCTGGAGATTTAGCTCAGTGATTCTGGCGCCTGCCTCTCAAGCACAAGGTCCTGAGTTCCATCCCGGTAACCACATACAATGCTGGGCATGGTGACTCACGCCCACCAGCAATCAATACCACATACCACAGTGCCAGGCATGGTGGCTCACACCTGTAATCCCAGCACTTGGAAGGCAGAGACTGAAGGATTGCTGAGTTCCAGGTTTGCCTGGGCTACATAGTGAGCTCAGGGCCAGCCTGAACTACGCAGTGAGACTGTCTCAAAAAAAAAAAAAAAAATCAAGAAATCCAGGTAAGGAAAGGGGTAAAAAGGACTGAGATATGAGGTACTGGTACCAATTCCCAAAATGCATGTAATTATTATATACCACACTTATTGCTATTGAAAATATTAAAAACATGGACAATCAAGGCCAGAAATACTATAATGGGATGAACCACAAAGAAACCCCAGGAAGAGATTAATGTGCTTTCTAATTTATAAACATGAACAAAGCAGTGGAAGGGGTGGTGGTTGAAGCTTGTACATGTTCAGAGCAGGAGCCCTTCAGACCAGATGGAAACCTGGGCAAGCAACACTGGGCACTGACACAGCTTCTCCCCCAGGCCCTCCGTTTCCTTTCTGCGCCTCTGGGGAAACCAGAAAGGGGCAGAGAAAGCCCTTGGGCTGGTCCATCTGGAAAGTATGCTCACTGCTCCTGAGGGAACCAGCCAAAGCGCTGCTTTTCCAAAAACACACTGACTGGATAAATGTAAACAAAAATAATAGTATTCGTGAGATTCTTCACTTATTCCTAACTGCCAGCCACAGACCTGCTGCCCAGAGAATACCAACGCTATCGGTTGCAAAGCATCTTGGCCCTTACCCCTCAGCCGTTTCTAGAAAGTTTTTTTTGTTTTGTTTTTTGGGTTTTTTTGGAGTCAGGGTCTCGCTTTGTAGTTCAGGCTGGCCCTGAGCTCACTATGTAGCCCAGGCAAGCCTCGCACTCAGCAATCCTCCTGTCTCTGCCTCCTGAGTGCTGGGATTACAGGCGTGAGCCACCACGCCTGGCTCTAGAAAGTTTTTAAAGTGACCCAACTCTCCCACAACATCTGCTGAAACTGGGCCTCAAGAATCGGTTCCAGGCAATGCCAAGTCAGAGGGCAGGCGCTAGGGCCCCGGGGTCACTGCTACCAGGAACCCAGACTGTGGGTTCTGCAGGTGGAGACCAGAAGCAGAGCCCTGACATCCACTCTGAAAAGCTCAGGATGGAGAACTTGTTTCTCCTGATACGGAAGTCACAGCGGAGGTTAGTCTCCTCGGGACAGGAGCCTGCAGGGAGGTCTACCCTCTCCCCACATCCGTAGCTCACTGGAAGCACATACCAGTTCTTGTTCCACTTGTGTGCGAACTCCACCATGAGCAGCAGCTGGATGACAATGAAGATGAAGCCTCCGATGGCCCCCACGTAGCGCCAGGCTGAGCGGGAGAAAGAGGGTGCCTGGTGAGCAGGGGAGCAGCAGTGCCACCACATAGCTCCTAAGATGCTGATTCCCACATGCCACACGGGCGCTGTCAGACAGATGGTGATACCTCCGCCTGCGCACAGGCTGTACTGGCACGATTGGGATTCGAACCTGGGCCATCAGGTGGGGAACACCTGTGCCTGACCTCCATGGTGGACACCCGAGCAGGTGCAGGAAGTCACGAGAACACTAAGACCCACAGTGTCAAAGCCGAGCGCCTGTCTCTAGAAAAAGTCACAGCTCAGACGCCAGGACGGAAGGGAGCAAGAGGCACGCTGCAGGCCCAGGCTCCCCACAGGCGGCTATGGTGACCCCTGAGAGGCAGCCTGTCCACAAAATGCCAGAGCTGGCTAAGGACTTTAGTTCTCTTCTCATGGTGAATAGACCCCTTAACACTACCAACCAGTCACAAAAGTTTCCCTGCAGAGAATAAAAATCTACATAACAGAATCGTAGGTAAAAGCAAGGGTTGGGTGTAACATTATTAATTCAATATTAATAGTCTTAACATTGATGTGTAAAACTAGCAGACAGTAACACTTCTCAGACCCTAATGTGTGGTATTTGGTAACAATGGCTGCTTCTTACAACAGACCAAGGTGGGCACTTTTTTATCACCTAATTAGGGGCTCAAGAGGATGTTTGGGGGACTTGGCTGTGTGACCAGGGCCCAACTCCCACCCAACTCCCACCTGGCACCATCCCTGCCCACATGTCAGCCCTCACGCAGGTTCTGAGCACTAAATTTGGGGTCCCCGTGCCATTGCTCACTGGAAGAAGACAGTTCTGTGTCAGCTAAGATTGGGGGCTTTGGGTTAAAGCAAACCTGGTGCCGCCAACAGTAGAGGTTATAGGAACAACCAATGAGACACAGCTCCACATAGAGCAGCTAAGGATGAGTCGGGGCAACTTCCCCACCCCTGCTTTACCGCCGGGGTCCTGGGGGCTCAGACCGGCCAGACAGGCTGCAGAACAGGGTGGAGCTCGCCTTCCCTCGCCCAGTAACCGAGACAGCCACAGGCAGGGAAGGCATGCTGGGCAGGAGAATTCAAGTTTTTCATAACCACAAGAAAATCAATCACATAAGATCCCAAGGATGTCCTGGACTGTGCTTTGGAACAGCTTTACCAACGGTCAAAACAAAGCACATGTGTCTCCCAAGAGCCCAAGTCGTACCTTCCAGAAAGGTGTCTTGGTCTGGAATGAAGAAGGCTCCAGAGCACATGGCCGCCAGCAGCAGCAGCTTGAAGAACCAGAAGCTGGGAGGAAGAAGGGGGAGCAACAGAAGAAAAGAACATGAACGGCCGTCCAGGGGACAAAGGCCTCCTCAGGGTGGCATGTCCACCATGCTTCTGCCTTGATGGTAATGTCCTCTCCAAGAGGAGGGAAAATAGTTAGTGACCGGAGACTGACTGAGGATTTGGCTCAGCCTGCTGGTGTAAAACTCCATGGCAGGGCGGAATGGAACAGGACGGGAAGGGCCTGGGAGGGCTTGTCCAGGAAGCGAAACTGTCCCCACCGAATACATGGCGGTGGTGCCAGTGTCACGAACAGTGTTCTAATTCTCAGGCCTCGGGAAAGCTCAGCCCCACACACTGGCTTTCACCCAGGAGGGCCGGGTGGAGGCGGAGACATGGGACCCACCCATTGTGGATGTGGGCCCGGAAGCCTTTGCTGTTGTTGATCCCCAGGGTGAGCAGGCAGAAGAGGAAGAAGAAGCACGCCATGCCGAAGCAGACCCGGTACACCGCGGAGTAGCCCACCAGCTCCTCGCACGCGTTGCCAGCCCGGATGCCCTCACAGATGTCTTCAAAGAAGGGAATCTGCAGAAAAGCAGCAGAAAGCTGTCAATAATCCGTGTAACCAAACACACCAGATACATAGCTTAAATATCACACGGTGTTTCTTACACAAAAAACTCAAAGTATAAATAAAGGGTAAAATAAGATAAGAAACAGTGAGATGGCTCTCTTACAAAAGAGAAGAGGATCACGAGATGGAGCAGGGAAAAAAAGAAAGATGAAGTGAGGGGAAGAATGAAGATTTGTTACATACACGCATCATGCCCCACAAGGAATGCAGTCATTAAGTACTATAGGCATGTACCAACAAAGATAAAAATTTTTTAAATATAACAAAAAAGTTGTCTATTAAAAAACAAACCTGCCGGGCGTGGTGGCTCACGCCTGTAATCCCAGCACTCAGTAGGCAGAGACGGGCAGATTGCCGAGTTCGAGGCTTGCCTGGGCTACATAGTGAGCTCAGGGCCAGCCTGAAATACAAAGCAAGACCCTGTCTCAAAAAAAAAAACAAAAAAAACAAAAAAACAAGCCATAGGACCAGGGTTGTAGCTCAGTGGCACAGCGTCTGCCTGGCAAGCACAAGGTCCTAAGTTAGATTCCCTGGTACAAAAAAATAAATACATGTACCTTGGAAATAGAGCAAGACTTTGCAAGAAAATCTATCTCCTAAAAGCCTTTTCTTCCTTTCCCTTTTACTAAAAGTAACTTTTCTGGGCCTTTCCTTGTCCCACTAGTTCCTGTGTTCACAACAGAATTTTCATTACATATGTAGCACATGGGCTGATTCTTCTACAAATGCATAAAAATATATAGAAAATCAAGATTCTGTCTTCAGTATCACCCCAAATATCACATCCCCTCTGGGAGAGTCTACAGGTTGGTGGTAGATTTTCATTAATTCACAAATAACACACACACACACACACACACTCATATGCACAATAGATATACACAAACAGCTTTTAAAATTAAGATTTGGGCAGGAGTATAACCCAGTGGAGAACACGTGCCTAGTCCGTGAGAAACTCAGAGCTAAATCGCCAGCACCCTAAAAATTTGACAAAATAAAAGATTGTAAGTAATATCCTGTGAGTTGTTTTTTCACATTAAGACGGCACCACGGAGATCTCTTCGTTAATACACAAAACTCCACCCTAACTTTTGATCACTATGCATTATTTCATGGTGACATGAGATCAAAACTGACAATCATTCCCACATGGATCATGTTTCATTTTGTTTGCTGTGCTTCTCTTTCACCATCACGAACACCAGCTCACTGATGTGGGTGTGAACCCCTCACACACACACACATCTGTGTTTAGTGAGTGTAGACTCTGAGTTAGTGGATTAACGGGCTATGAACCAACTACATTTCAAACTTCCCATAAATACAGTGCAATCATATACCAAAGTGCTGGGCCACATTAGCACCCAGGTTCATCCTAGCCCGGACGGCCTGAGTGAGCTCAGCTTGGGCATCCGCTCTTCTCCTCAGAGTTGGCACCTTTTCCTCAGTATCCACTGCCTGTGTCTTCCCCACGTCACCTATTCACCTGACTCTGGAGCTCTTAATATTTACAAATGCTCACAAGAGTTAGTTCTCATCCAATTGGGTATTTTCAACATCAAATCTATTCTCATTATCAAAATAAACAAAATGTCCCACAGCAAGACCCGGTAGCACATTCCAGTTACTATCAGAGAATAAGGTTGTAGTCAGTGTAAAATAAAACCCTGTGTTTCTAGCATGCAGCTGAATACGGTTCAGAGCAGAAAGAAAGTCACAGATCCTATTACAGCTGTTACGAGACAAAGAAAATTATTACTGAAGGAAGTCAGTGATTCAGAGCTGAAGGCCAAACTGAAGCATGAGAAAGCAAATTAGTTTATTTTCCTAAAAGTCCAAGGCCACAGGGACTCCCAGGAAGGACCAAGCCAGGGCCTCCATCCACACTGAGGAAGGCCAAATTTCGCTGGCATCACCTCCAGAGTGAGGACCCTTCTCTGCTCAGAACACACTTCCAACACCTGCAAGGGAAAAGGTTTCCAAACACACTCTAGTTCGCTCGGCAGAGACACCTGCTGTCACTAACAGGTGCAAAGGACTTCATGCAGAAATGCCAGGCATCTTGTTTGACCATCTTCCTAAAACTGCCCACTGTGTCAGCAGAGGAAGTCGCAGGCATGCGGGAATGTCCTCTATTTCTCAGCCAGGTTACCAAACGGACTAGCTTGGAGACGCTGCTCTGGCATCATTTAAGATGTTACTCAGAGAAACTGCAGACCGGAAATCTCTAGAAATCTGCCTTCTGTAAAACATTTATGTGACTCTCCAAGTGGCAGATGAGAAGCAGAAGACTCTGAAGGCCCCAGATGTGACCAGAAGCCTTTGACAGATGGGCCCTGACACTGGCCCAGGCAGGGGCCACAGGTGGCCCTCTGGGTCCTCAGCTCACAGCCTGGAGCCCAGTGCCAGGCAAGGGGAGTCGGCATCTTTCTGGAAACTGCAGCTTGGGTTGGGGGTGAGAACAGGACAGGGCTCTGCTCATGGGCACCCAGCCGGGTGGAGGCCCTGAGGTATGGCTCTGGGCCCCAGGGCGGGTGCGAGGTCTGGGCAGGCTCCAGAGCTGCAGTGAAGAGGGACACAACAGCAAGAAGCCCCTCAACAGGGAAGGGAGCAGCAGAGATGCTTCTGGGGGCCGCCCGTGGGTTCAGCCACTGTGACTGATTGGCACAGGACGTGTGGCTAAAAGAGGTTGGGCCAAGCCCTGGGTATACGGCTGTAAATCCAGCTACTCCAAAGGCTGAGGCGTGGGGATGACATGTCTGAGGCCAGCCTGGGCAACTTAGGGAGACCCTTCTGTAAAACAAAGAGGGGAGAAGGGGAGAAAGAGGAAGAGAAAAAAGAGAAGAGAGAAAAGACCAGCTATGGGTATAGTTCAGTGGTACAGCACTTGTCTGGCAGGCGTGAAGCCCCGGGTTCAACCCTCAGGACCACAAAAAAAAAAAAAAGAGAGAGAGAGAGAAAGAAAGAAAAGGGAATGAAGAGAGGAAGAAACAAGAGAAATAAACATCAAGAAAAGAAAGAAAACCTTGGGCAGCGGGCCTGGCATCCCTCCTCTTGCTCCATGAGGGCTGCTCCCTGAGGGGCGCCGTGCGCTCTCGCCTGAGCATGCCTCATGCCTCCCCCTCTCAGGTAACCTGTGTGCGAGGCCCAGTGCGCAGCTGCCCTCCAGGCCCTCCAGCAGGCGGGGGTGCTCGCTGGGCACCTGGGCACAGACAACCCCCAGCCAAAGACCAGCGGGCACCCCCAGCACCACCCAAGCCTGGAGCTCTACACTGAGCACTGCACTGGGGCTCAGGGAGAGGGAGTATTTTCAGGCAAAGAACGTCCAGGTGAGCGAGCACACAGGACCCCAGCCCAAGGGATTTGCTCTGATTTAACAGTTGTTGTTCCATCCTGGCTCTAGGAAAAGCACACAGACCCCAGAGTCCATCAGGAGCCGTGACCTGTCCAGTCTGTCAGGCACCAGACCACAGAGGGTCAGCCTCTCCGGGACCAAGGCTGTGTTGGGGGATGGGAGCAGGGGACACCCCCCCAACTCAATCCACAACTGAGAGGGGAGAGGGGCACACTCTGGCCCACCCCTCACAAGGGCAGGGCTCCTGCTAGCTCCATCTCCCCTTCTGCTCTATGAAAACCTCATGCCCGGAGAGTCACACCAGATGATTCCCATGTGAGCTGAGCACAGCTCCCAGCCCTCAGTTGCCATCAACAATGTCTCTCATGCTAAGGCCTACTCTGCTCCCAGACAGGGAGGCTGGTGTGCTGTGTGGACCATGGGGCACTGGGCATCTTAGCATTCAGCAGGTCTCTACATCCCCAGCCGAAGGATTTGCTGCAGGTCCACTGTCCACAGCACAGTTCCTGCCCTAGTACTGTTCTGTACAAAACCCAGCCTTACCCACCAACTAGGTCTTGCATGGGGTCTGATAGCCCTCAAAGCAAAGTAGGTGCTGTGACCCACAAGGCTGGAGAAAGCAGAGGCAAACCTGGAGCTCAGTGCTCTCATTCATCAGATGAGCCCTCTAGGGCAGCCCAAGACACGGCTTCCAGGGCTCCGGGCAGCTTGGCCCAGTAAGAAGTTACTAAAACTCCACAGAGACCCAGAAGTGCAGTTTAATTAGGCCAAAAGCATCTCTGTGGCGCCCTCTGATACCTCCCAGGCCTATGACTGCTGCTGTCTGCCCCTCCGGCCTGCGTCTCAGTGCAGGCCCCGGGACAGGGCCTCGCCGTTCAGGAGACATGGACAACAACTGAGCAGCAAAAGGACTTGCTCCTCTGTGGAGATGGCTGAGTGTTTTGTTTTGTTTTGTTTTGTTTTGTTTTTTTGAGACAGGGTCTCGCTTTGTAGTTCAGGCTGGCCCTCAGCTCACTATGTAGCCCAGGCAAGCCTCGAACTCAACAATCTTCCTGCTTCTGTCCCCCAAGTGCTGGGATTATAGGCATGAGCCACCATGCACGGCTGGCTGAGTGTTTTTAAGGAAAATGTCTGGAATCATCACTATTAAAAGCCTAAAACAGGAATTAAAATTCCACTGACCCTGCCACCTCCAGGGGCCCAGAGAAGTTACTCAAAGAGGAGACAGGACCCCACCTCCACCCACGCAGCAGGTCCTGGACCCCCGTCACAGCAGTGGACTCCAGGCCAGTCAGGAGGTAAAGAACCCAGCTGGAGGATGGATGAGGGCTCCGGGGTCCTCGCAAAGTATGAGCCCGGCATTCGAGCCCAGTGTGAGGGGCCAGCAGGCTGGCCAGGCCCAGGCAGGCGTATCACCACCATCCATGCAGCTGCAGAGGAAGCCACGGGTGAGGGAAAGGCTGGCCTCGCCCAGGAGGTGGCCTGGTTCCCATCAGGAAACCACCCCTGCCTGGTCTGTAGCTCCGGTCATGCCTGGAGACCAGGGAGTGCAGACTGCAAAGGTCTGCCACAGTAGTGGGCACCAGACAGCCCCTAAGGATGACCCCAGCTGTGCCAACCTTGCTGTCCTGGGTCCTGATGGAGATGAGAGAACCTAGGAAAAGTTTGGGGTGACACGCTTCAACACAGACCTGCCAAGGAAGCAGTCCCCTGCACGCAGTTGGCCATGCTAAGCCCAGCAACGAGGTCACACAGAAATGGACAGGGCGTCCACTAAATCTCTCTTCTCACCCCTGCGGGAACTGCAGCCCCCCCACCCCCATGCATCTGCAGAATCCCAAGGCTGGGCGAGGTCACGGAGAGCAGAGGGCAGGCACTGTGGGCAGATGGCTGGCAGGGACTCCTGGGACAGGCTAGAGATGAGGCTGGAGTCCAGGCACAGAGGAGCAAAGGAGCCCACAAGGGAGGAAGGGCTTTTTCTCAGGGGGCCTATGGGGGGGAGCTGGGAAAGGCAGATGCCAAGGAGGGGACAGTCACCCCGACATCTGGGCCTGCCCGCTTCTTACACGCAGGAGCCCAGCACACAGGTGAACGCAGCACACAAATATGACTCTACACAGCACTGTCTTCTGTGTAGTTTTTATAGACCCGATGAAACTAGAATCCACACGTGTACTCTTTGTTTCAAAACACACGATGCGATGTGCATTACAGCTCGGGTTTGATCCTCTGCTTACTCACCTGCCGTGGGCAGGCAGGGCCTGTGCTGCTGGGGGCTAGGAGCAGTGAGTGACAGTCTTGTCCCACCTCAGGCCCTTCTCATTTTAGAAGCACCCATCTCCCTCCTGCCTGTTGTCTGTCCTTTATTCTGCTGTCCAGTTACACCCCAGTCTCTCACATAAGAGACCCCTTGTTCTGTTTAAGCTTGTGTCTGACTTATCCACATAACACAAACTTGAGTCACTGGCAGCTCTGGATGCAGAAACACGTGAGCTTCCTGAGCAGCTCATGGAGTAACACACACGGAACCCACCCTCCCCACACTGGGTACACTGCCATGGCCCTGCCCGGCCAGCCTGGCACACAGTGCACACAGCACAGAGATGTCCAGGCGCTAAGGGTCTCACCCGCGGCCAGCAGCCTTCAGCATTTCTCTCGGAGTCACTCACCCATCTCGTGAGTCCTGCTTGTGCACCAGCCCAGCAGCCTGCAGTGCTCCCGAGCAGCCAGCAAGAATGCCACCCTGGCACAACTCCAACTAGGAGACGAACTGGGCTGGCAGCCCACACACTTAACACTCCAAAGGAAGAGACTCGGACAACTGCCTGGGGCTGCAGGCGTTCCTCCTGCCTGTCCTAAGCACTGGCCACCCCTGGATCTGTAATGGATCCCACCCCTCACCCCCGACAGCATGCAGGGGTCTTGTTCACCATCCCTGGAAGAGTGCATGGGGAATCCATGAGCCCACAGAGGCCTCACATCTGCTGCACTAACGCAGGCTGATGCCCAAAATAGCCCCACAGTGCTGAAAGCTTGTGCTGAAGGTCGGTTTCAGACTAGTCTGAAGGCTGCAAAAACTCTTTTGCTGATTTGAAAAGCCACCACCCCAAATACCTGACCCTGAGGCGCTCCACTCAGCCAGCTGGGAAGGCAGCCAGCATGTCGTGCAACTGGTATCCTCCACCCACACACCGCGTCCTCAGGCACCGCAGGGCTAAGGAGGTACCGGAGCGGAGGGGATGTGTGGGCGAGTGCGCACATACACACACACACACACACACACACACACACGCACACACGCACACGTACATGGCACTTCAGGCCTCACGCAGCCTAACCTGGGCCTTGCATGGGCACAGCCAGCCTCCTCTCTTCCCTCTATGGGGCTATAACTGTCCATATTCACACTGACATCCCTGCACCTCTCAGGGAGCCCGGCACTGCGTTTGCTGGATCGGTATCAGTGAGCAAACGCGGAGCATTTCTGCATTTAAAGTGTGTGCTCAGACTCTAGTCTAACCAAGTGACACAGGCCTGCTCACCTCGGAAGGCGCAGTCAGATGGCAGGAGTGGGTCACACTGCACAGCCTGATGGGCCTTAACCCACACAGTGACCACCTGTGCACATACCATAGTGTGTCTGTACACACACACACTCACACACACACACACACACGGGTGTAGCAGGTGCAGCAAGAGATTAACAATAAACATAGGACACTCGTGTCAACATACAAGGTGTGACAGGAAGTTACATGAATGATTACATCTTTAAAAAATCTATTACAGTAAAAAACACGCTGCCACGAATCCCTCTCAAGAGACCCTTGCTCGCCTGAGCATCCTCATCCTGTCCCATTCACCCCTTCCTGTAGCCAGGAAGCCTCCATTCCAAGGGTCTTCAGCTGTGCTGTGCTGGCCACCTCTGTGTCCTGCGTCCACTCAAAGCCTCGCCCTTTCTTGGTCATTCTGACTTGGGGGAGGAGCACGGTGCAGAATCAAGTCAGGACATCAGGGCAGGCATGAAAAGAGAGGACATGAACGTGACAAGAACACGGTATGATGTGTTATGTTACACCCAGGCGTGTAATAATTACCAAGACTCGACACAATGTCAAAGTTCCAGGAGAAGTTTTATTCTACTGGCCTGGGACTCAGCAACCCCAAGAGCAAGCTCGGGAAGCTGAACCACGAGCATCTACAATGTATGACTTTCACAGCCCAAACCCATTTTTTCTCCCCCCCCCCAGTCATTAACCCAAGCTATCTATAGAAGTGAGAAATCGTGCAGTTAAAGAATCAGGTGCATTTCAGTTAGAGCAGGACATCTGGTAGTTGTCAGCCAGAGCGCTCTTCATTATCTGGTTAGAGCAAACATTCCCACTTTCCTTGTTATCTTACAACCCAAGATATAGGGTGGTATTTTTTTTTTCTCAAGAGAGGGAGGGAGAGAGAGAGAGAGAGAGCCTGGGTTCAACTATCGGTCAGCAAGATAGAGTGCCTTAAGCCAACCTGGGTCTCTCACGTCTGAAGTGAGGGGGAGGTTAGGAGGGCTCGGGCAGTGTGACTTCTATTGTGATAATATTTTTATTTTTATTTAAACACGCAGTGTTTGTCAATCGCACCTCCTACACTGTTTCTCCTGTACTTAATAAAGTTCAGCACAGTAAAAGGATTAACAACAAACAATCCTGATAATAGAAAAATCATCTTGATGCTCTGTACCAGGTCACTGGCCAGCGCTCGGGCCATGAACCCACAGTGAGGGTGTCTGGACACAAACGCGCCACCTTAGCAGCCAGGGGCTGCAGTGTCACGGTGTCGCGGCAGGTGGCAACGCGGGCACAGACGGTCCCTGTCCCAGATATGCGGGCACGGGCCAGCTGAACATGCTGGAAGGATCACTTCCGGGACCCTCCAGGTCCCGTTGTAGGGCTGAGGCCGACAGAGGAGATCCACGGCTAGCAGGGATGATGCTGTCACAAAAACTTCATGTGGTTTCCTCATCCCGCTGCAGAGGTCAGTCTGTCTGTCGGCCAAGGCCCTCTGACAGGAAGTTCTAACAGCTGGCTGCTGCCTCCAGCTGTTGAGTGGCTGCAGGTTGGCAGCTGCTTTCTGCTCACGGAGGAGGAAGGGAGCGAGACCCCCTTGCAGCTTTCTTCCCATCCACCCCTCCCACAGCAGGCCGAGCCTTAGAAATCCCCAACGTCTGGCGCCCCTCAAGGACTCTGGGTAAGGGCTCCTCAGGCTGAGAGGAAGGCATTTCCGCACTCTCTGGCCCCTGGGATGCTCATTCTCACTGGACGAGGATCAAACCTCTTTGTCCTTGATTCAAACTCAAAAACATTAAAAAAAAAAAAAAGTGGGGGGCTCCAGGCAGGGCAGCCAGTTTCCACGGCTGCACCAGCCAAATCTTTCTCCCTGGCTGGGGCAGATGAGGCCCAGGCAAGGGAGAGGGGCAGCCAGAGACTCCCACTCTCTCCCACAGGGCGCTGGCCTCCCTCACTACCAGGGGCCTCCACGTCCAGAGCGGCCTTAGAGGCCACAGCCAGACCCTACTCTGAGCCTCCAGAGCTCTGGCCTGATGCCCGAGACAGACCAGGCCCTCAGCACAGTGAACTCCGAGAGCTCAGGAAGAGGGCGGCGTTACAGCAGGCCACCCTGCGGGCCCAGGACAAAGCAATACACGCAAATCCTCTGGAATGGAAGAAGTGGCCAATGGGTAACTCTGGTCAGTTTGATGTTATTCTAAGGGAACACATCCCCAGCAACTGCTGCACAGGAGGGGCCTGTGTGGCTTCAGTGAGCCCTGCAGCATCCTGGGAAGAGCCCACAACAGCCCAGCAGGCCTGCCTTGTAGCCAAGACCTGATGACCATCTGGACCCACAGGCACATTTCTCACTGCTGGTGTTTTGAACAGACAGTCCCCCCAGTACCACCCAGGGCTTGTCCACTGGACAAACACCATGGGCTCCTGTCTTCCCCAGGTAGCACCGCTGGGGACAGGCAGTGCGGAGACATGGAGACCGGCCTCCTTCCACCACCACCCCTAGAAGAGTGTGGGGGATGTGATGCTGAACAGCTCTCTGTAATCCTGTGGCATCTACAGAAATACTGGCCAGCCGAGCCGGTACTGGGTTAGAGTCTCTGCTGTACTTGGGGTCACTTTACTGCCCAGGGTATTGACTCGCCTGGCCACTACCAGGACTCTTCTGCCTTACAAAAATGTTAACAACTTACGAAGGGTACCTTAGGGTCACTATTCCTCCGCAAGTACCCAACATCGTGTGGCACCTGCTGTCATTTGGGAACAGCTGTTCACCTGTGAACAGCCCCTGGCGTGCATCTTCAGGGACTCTGAGGTGAAAAAGCCTCCCTATGACACCTGTAGACTCCATTTAGTTCTCAGAAGCCAGCGTCCAAGACAGCAGGGTCACATCTCTTTATTCCCCCCCAAGGTCCGGACAGAAGAGCAGGGCGGTGAGTGGCTCAGGCAAGGGTGGACTCCAGGCCAAGCTCCATGCTTCCAGCCTGCGTCCTGCGCCCCGAGCTTGGTTAGGCCAGGCAGTGCCAAGGAAGGGATGGGTGATAAGGCCCCGGAGAACAGGGGGCACAAACGACAGGACAGCTCAGATAAGGGCTCAGATGAGCTGAATGCAAAAGGAAAGAGAGGACCAGAGAGAAGAAGGCTGGGACCGTGTAATGTAATCCCAGCCACTCAGTAAGCTGAGGCAGAAGGGTGGCACGCTGAACACCAGCCTGGGCAGAATGTGGCTTCTGTGTTGCTACTTCTCAAAGGAAAACTACCCAAAGCTGTGGGCAGAAAGTAACATGTGAAACAAAACAGGTGTCCAGAAAAGATTGGCAAGAGTGCACACAAAGCAGTCTTCTGAAGCGAACGCACAAAGCTGGCTGAAGTAAAGAGATGGAGGAGCCTCCCCTGGTCCAGGGCAGGCCCAGCAGACACCATGTCCTTGCCACACCCCAGACCCCAAACAGAACACTTCAGAAGCAGTGCCATGGTGTGTGGCTCTGGAAAACCCAAAACACAGAAGATTCCTCCCTCTCCAACATCTTGAAAACCCCACATCTGCCATGATTCTGTGAGGGACGTGCACAGTTCCCCCGGGTCTGAGCTCCGGGGAAGGTGCAGAACTTCAAGGGAGAGGGCTCGGACCTTGTCCAGGGAAGGCTGCCAGGACCTTCCTCCTCCTGCCCAAATGCCTACGAGGTTTCCCAAGGAACAAAACACGATGGCACCACCTTGTCTCAAATAGGGGGAGGGGAAGCAAGCTCCACTGGAGAGCCCAGCCTGCAGCCGGTGAGGTGCTGTGGTACACAGCAGAAACAGCCTGCAATCCCAGGGCTCCTGTGAGCTGACTCCGTGCCCCACGGCCCCAGGCACAGCTCCGGGCCAGCGCTGGGCTCCTTGCTGCCCAATCTCCAGTCTGAAGCCAGAGCCAGACCAGCACCTAGCTGGGGTAGCAGCCCCAGGCTCCCGGCTACACAGCTGTGATGACGCAGCCCTTGACCTGACAATCATCCCGTTCTTCCGCCTCCTCCTCCAGTATGGGGGCGACACAGAGGACATAAGGGTCGAGGTGGACATGCCACAAGGGAACCTTTCACTGCCACCCGCGCTGCCCAGGGGTAAGCTCAGCCCTCCCGGCCACCAGACAGGCCCCTCAGTGCCTGTGGCCGCCAGGAGGCTGCAAGGGTGGGAAAGGGCTGGTCCCACCCACGGCCCTCCTCCCAGCAGGAAGCGCAGCCAAGCCACTTCTCAATAGGTGCATTCAGGGGCAGAGAAGAGCCCACACAAAGGCCTCTGTCAGCCTGTCCCTACCTCCTGGCGGGCTATCTGCTCTCTGACTCCAAGTCACTGCCCCACTGGGCTCCACGTGACCCTCCCACAAGGTCCGAGTCTGCTGCCTGTGGAGCAGACTGTGAGGGCTTCCTGTCACCAGACAATGCTTGCTTAGGGCGTTTCAACCTCATACACAGGTCCCTGCAGAACTCAGCCAGGATTTCGCCTCCGCTAGGTCCTTCTACACTACATATTCTTGCTCTTTCTCCACCTCTAGCTACATTTTAAAAAATGTGTTGCAGTCAAAGGAACATTGCCCACACCCTTTTGCTTGAAGACACTAACCCACATTCCTGCCACTTTCTGCTCAGGAATCCTCTGTCCTGAGTGTCTTTAGTAGCGCTGTTCTGGCTGCCTTGATGTTCTAAATGGATTCAAGATCTTTTCACTTTCTCGGTCATTTTGATTTTAGAAGTGACCCAGAAGACACCCAGAAGTGCCGGATCCGGTGATAAGGTGGATGAGGACACTGTCATGTTTTTATGAACCTATCCTCCTGGAGGGTGCTCAGCAGCAGTAGTCACTGTACTTTTTGTCATACTGATAAAAAACTCAGGAAAGAAGACTCCAGAGCTGCTGCAGCAAGTGACAAGGACATGGGATGAGCACACCTGAAGCTGGTAGTGGATTTTGAGGAGGACAATGGCAACACTGCTCTCTTAGTGTAATAATTTATTTTAAATTTAAACATTCACTATATATTTGATCAACCACTGTACAAAGCCCAGGAGCTCAGAACATTCTCAGGCTGGGTTCAAATCTCAAGTCTGCCACAGGACGAGGACAGGACCTGTGCTCAGGTGAGCAGGGGTAGTGATGGGACACAGCTAACAGAATGGTGTTTATTATACAGGACACATCAGCTCTAAACATGATTTTCCTCCACAAACGCTGCTGCTAGCAACACCAGTCAGTCCATCTGTCCTTGGGGCTTCCACCAGAGATGAGAAGCAGTGACATGGCTAGGGTTGTTGGAGATCTGGGCACACAAATCCCCAAATTACAAAACCCACACCTTTGGTTCCCAACTCCCCCAATCTGTGGCCACCTCTCTGACAAGTGGCCGAGTGGTGCTCTCCATCTGCACAAGTCAAGACTGTCTCTGGGATCTGAAGCTTAATTCTACCAGAACCAGCAACTTCCTAAGAGCAGAGCTCACACCACAGACATCAGCAAAGTCCCTGCCACAAACCTCAGGGCCCAGCCACTGCTCATCACATGTGAAAAGGGAACTTGACACTACTGGAACAAACAGACGGAGCAGATGAGACTAGCAGAGCTTTAGGACCCAAGTGCCGGCTACCATTTCTGGGGCCCAAGTCTCCAGTGTCTGCCACTGTGACCAGGCTGACACCCAGCAGAGGCAGAGAGAACAGCAGCACAGATATGGCCCCACTTCTCAGCCCATGGCCCCGACACGTCGCCGGGCTTCCCCTCTCTGCACACAGCAGCTGCTCACTGCGGGTGCAGTTCGGCTCCCACAGCTTCAGCCTCTGCCTTGCCCAAGGACAAGCTGCACTCCGGCCTGGACACCCACGGCCTTCCCCTGTGATAGCCAGAGGATGAAGGTGCCACAGGTCTGCCAATCACCGCTGCTGCGTCCGGGACCTGGCAAACACATCTGCAAGCACTTTGCCCACACGGGCCCCAGGGGCTGCTGTGACTCAGGTTGATGCTGGAAAATGGTGTGGCCGAGGTGCACTCTGTCCCAGCACCACAGAAGAGCAGAGCACAGAGAAGCGCTTGTACACACTCACCACAGGCACAGTGTCGTGTACTACTGTGGGGCTGAGCCACGCCCGCCCAGCTCCTGGCACCCTCCTGCAGGTCAGCCCAGGAGGGCTCTACGGAGACACAGGGTTTGGACAGCCAGATCCTGGGTGACAGCTGCCCACTCCATGCTGCTCAGTCACCATGCACAGCCAAGGGAACACGGAGTGCCAAGAAAAAGGTTTAAATCACTGGGGTCGCTGCAGGGAAAGGCACTGCCAGCATGCCAGGTACTGTGCTCACAGCTGGGCAGCAGGGCACACGCCAGGGTGCCTCTGCAAGACACTTAAGAACAAAAACTAAGGGAAGATGATTTATTTGAAGGTGGAGAAAAGGATCGATAGCTACTTGACAAGCATGGAATATTCAAAAGGGCAACACTGGTGAATTCCTGTCTGCAGCCGCTTTGCACTGGGATCCTGCCCTAAGGAGTCCCCTGGGCTCTGCCCAGCTCCTTGGCTGTCTCCGGTGCTCCCCTCAGATGTCTTCAGTCATCCGACCTTTCCTGTTGTTCAGTGGAGGATGGGATGACAGGTGGGGCTCAGGGACATGTAGCTTAGGGTTAAGTATGAAGTAAAAGGGCCTAAGCTGATCATCTTCCTGAGCTTGGCTCTCCTGCCTTGGTCTTTCTGACTGCTGGAGACTAGTCTGCAGAGCCAGAGGCCACCGCCTGAGTAAGTCTCTCTATCAAGCTCAAGGAGGCTTCATCCTATCTTTCCCTGCCTCTGGGCCCTATCCCTGCACTCCCCCAGCCAAGACAGGCACCCACTGCTGTGGAGGAAAGGGGCAAGGACTGATCCAGAGCAGAAGGGATCAGAGATGGGGAGCAGTGGGTGGAAGTCTTTACCAGGAGGTTCATCTGGGCCTCGGGTGAAGAAGTCTGGCACCTTTACAGTGGGTCTGCTTTGTATGCTCCCTTGCCATCTGGCAGCCTCTAGGCAAGAATACGCGGCCCTTACCAAGAGATTAAACCATGTATGGCCAGGCCGGGGATTAGCTCGGTGGTGCTGTGCCTGCCTGGCGCACAAGGGACTGAGTTCAATTGCAGGACCTTGCTGGTACCAAAAAACATTTAAAAATAAAAAAATAAAGCATGTATGGCCAAAACATGAGCAATAGAATGGAAAGGCAGACTGGAGAAGGAGCCACATCTGGCACATTTTAAAAGGCTTAGAGAGCAACCGTACCCAACTGGCCCACAGAACTGTCAGCAGGGCCAGTGGTTGGAGCCCTCTGTGTGTCTACACTGTTGCCACGCTTAAGTATCTCTGTCTCTGTCTTCCTGTTGTGTAATGCTTGAGACCAAACTGAGATGAAATCTTTTTTAGTCCTAATTTACCTCCTGATATATTAATGTCAGTTAAGTCTCCTTGGGCATTTCTTCTGGGGCCAGTCAAGAGCCTCACAGCCCTTTCAGTTCAGCCTGTCAGATGTGCCATCTGATGGGATGGGTCAGGGTCTGTGCTTGGCCGCGTGGCGCTTTTGCTCCTGGGAAGCCTGGGGCATTTCCCTTCAGTGACTTTCCTTCTAGCACGTTACACACTGGTTGACTTCTATCCTCTGGGGTCCAGCAATCTCCCTACTCAGGAGGATGGGTGACTCACCAAAGCTGTAACATCCTGTAGAAATGTCCCCTCATGCCCCAAGTCCTGTTGACTTTGGAGGCCAAGGCCAAAACACTGGCTGTCCTCAGCCCAGTTATCTATTTACTTCTAGTCTCCCAAACCTTAGTTTTGTTTTTTTTTTTTTGTTTGTTTGTTTGTTTTGCTTTTTGGAGACAGGGTCTCGCTTTGTAGTTCAGGCTGGCCCTGAGCTCACTATGGTGCCCAGGCAAGCTGCCGCGAACTCAGCAATCCTCCTGTCTCTACCTCCCGGGAGTTGGGATTACAGGCGTGAGCCACCACGTCCGGCATTCAAACCTCAGTTTTTGAACACTCAGCAGGAGCAGATCAGTTATCCATGGTACCATAGGAGCAGTTAATTTATGATCTTATCTAGATACTCAGCCTATATGTAAACATTCACCAGACTTTTTCATCACACCTGGTATTTGGCATCTAGTACTTGCTGACATTTCGTTTCCTTTGTCAATGTGTTCAAAAGCTAGGACAGGAAGATATGATTATTATAAGACCTCAGCACAACCCCCATAACCTGGCCAATCAAAAGGTCCACTGAGCAGGAATGGGAAATTTAGAGCTCTTACACGGGTCTCCTTGAGCACAAATGGCCTGAGGAGTGACTGGCACCCATGTCCCTGGTCTCTGGAGACACCCTGGGTCTGTCCAGGGCCTAATCTCCATTATCCAAGGGACCATCCTCCCCATACAGTCACAAGTATTATAACAGCTGCTACCCCAGCATGGGCAGCCATCATGGGACAGAGAAAAGTGAATATTTACAAGAGAAGCCTACAATTCCCCAGAAGAATTCCGCACAGGGTACCCCACGGCCTCCAGACCACTGAGGAAGCCCACGGTGGCTGGGGGACAACGAACAGGCATGGAGAGATCCAGAGGCCATGTGTACCCCAATCCTCAGCCCCCACACCCCTGCCAGGCACCCACACAAGGAAAGGTGACTCACGTGCTCCCTCATGGCCTTGGCCACAGTGGGCCACATCATCAGGCAGCACAGCAGGACGACCAGGATGAAGTAGAGTGCGTACATGAAGCGGGTGGTCCGTGATTGTCGGATCTTGGGGCAGCAGCCACAGCAGAGGGAGCAGCCCGCTGTCCCGCAGCAGCAAGCCAGCTGGAAAAGGACACAAAGAACCTCAGAATGGGACACTGCTGTGTGACAGGAAACTCATATCCAGCCCCTTCCAGGGCTCTGGAAACAGG